>JAVFBX010000013.1:0-17798 GCA_034783855.1 Mopalia kennerleyi | reverse complement strand
TGTTAACAGCATTTCCCGATCATCTTTGCATTTTTTCGAGCCCTGCTGGTGAGTAATTTGTTTTCTTTATGAACAATCATTACAGGTTTAAACTAATATATTCAAAGAACTATAGTATAACGATTCTTCAAAGAACCATATTTTCAAAGTTCTTCAAAGAACCTTTTCTAATGGTTCTTTGACGGACCAGTTTAATATAATCCACTCTGAAGAACCTTTATAGGTTCTATCTAGAACCATGTTTTCTTAGAGTGTAGAGTCTTTTCGTACTGTCATCAAAGTATTCCTCTGCTATATACGTGAAATATTCACCCATCGATCATTCCATCCTTCCACTGTTGAGCCAATAAAACACTCTATATAATGTGGAAATTGGCGTTAATTTTATATTTAAGTTAGATTTTCTATCTTCACCGCCGGTTTTGTTTCATATAATAACAATGAAAAGTTTAATTGCAATATAATCTCTGTATTATTAAATTTATGTGGTAACAATTACGATTATGCAAGCGAAACTGTCGCCAGGTAAAAGAATTACTGATTTAGGGAATCCTATCGTTCATTACTCTGCATCGTTCTGATATTATACAGATAACTGTTGGACGTTAATGTCCAATTTCTTATACTATTGTAACCCTATAATTGAATTTAAATTGTCCTTTTGTATTTAATTTTGCTACTTCTTATTTTAACTAATAACACTGTTGAGGGCATCGAATCTCTTCGTGACCTCCCATTAGTCTCTGACGATAACATATCAACTTTTAAACTTTATACTTATGATGTCCTGCCACTACAAGTTTTTGACTTTAAAATGTGTTTTAACCCACTTTTTAAAACTAAATTTGCGGAATGTTACGTAAGGGAAAATCTTTCTTACAATTAATAATGGTGAATATGAAGCTCTCGTCATCGAAATCAAAACGGATGGAAGTATACATGTAATAGGATTAGTGCATCGTCCCCCTGGGTAAAACATTGACTACTTTAATGATAAATTACTTCAATTTCTTGCAGCACTTAAACCTGAAAAGAAAATGTGTTCCATCTTTGGCGATTTTAATGTTGACCCTTTTAAAGTGGACGCCAATATACCATCGATAATTGTCCTAGGGCCAAATCATTTAATTTATTTCCCAAAATAACAAAGCCTACGAGAATATCCTCCCAAACTGCAACTCATACGTTTTCAGAAGTACGAATAATAACCCCATGTAATGTATCCGTCTGCACCACTCTTTGTTGAAAATAAATTATTACATCTAACGTCTATAAATGTATATCAAACCTAACAATTAACTAAAAAATTCATCTACAACATCCAAATCCTCCCAACTGTTCTCTGGACATACTTTCTTAAACAAACTGCATTCACCAATACCAAACACGACATTTTTAATGGGATAAAATAAGCTCCCTGGGTTTTCTGATCCCGCCGGAAAGCCTTATTATCCTCCACATAGTATGTATCTTTAGTTATATATTAACAACTGTATTTTTTTCATATTGCTTGTTTTTCTGGTGAAATTAATTACATGAAATAAATAAATAAATGAAATAAAATATACCGTTATAAAAACAAAACACAGAAAACCATAATAATTGTGTTTTGACGCGAAGACATCTGAGAAACCAAACTGACTATAGCAAATATTTTATTGGATCGTATAAAAAAAACTATCTGCAATCCAAAGGAGTTTTGCTATTGAATCAGTGTTAGAGATGGTCGATGAATACCTACAGAAAGGATGTTGTTAATCATATCTCACCGAGCTATCGCACGGTGTAACAGGAAATGACATTTAGTATCCAGCTTTCTGAACTGGCTGCAATGACTAAGCATTCTTTCCGATTCTATACCAGAGACGCGGTGACAGAAACACGAATGAAAGGTTTTTGATTACTTCGCTGTTCCTGAATTAATATCAATTTTGCAGACACCTCACCGTCGATGAGTGAATTTATCTCTGTACTTCTATTTCAAATAGTGTTATCTCACAGAATAAAATTATCTAAAAGTGAATACAAATATCCAGACACGCTGTTGAACCTTTATTTCTAAATTGACCGTTATTTTTGAAAATCTTCGTTATTTGTACAATCACTGTTATTTCTAAAACCCCTTTGTTTTTTAAATCGACATTATGTGTAATTTTTTAACGTCGGTTGTAAAATTATACCGTTACTAGTATATAACGATAACATGGTTGTATGTGATTCGCTGTGAAAGTGAAGATTTCTGAGTAACACTAGTAAATTTGTTCATTTTAACCATGTTTTCAAATAAATTTTGAGAAGGAATAGACAAATGAATAAAATACCTTCATGTGCACCATCCCAGTCTACATTGAATTCAAATTGTCTAGTGGAGAACTAATTTGTATAACATGTACAAAATGAGTTGCAAGATAGTTTTGCGCCGTTTTTTTTTCTCAAGTATACTCATAGTAAAGCAGAAGGCACGCGGTTTTTAGTTTTGGTCGTTTTGTAATACTATTTAAGTAACATAACAGCTCTCAGATTAACAAACAAATTAATATTAAGCCAGTAATTAAAGTTTTACAAACCGGAAGTGGCTTACGCGGTGAAAGTGACAGACAAATAACAGCACCATTTCACATACTATAGCTACGATAAACCTATCATATCCGCAGCATTTGTTTTATATCAGACAGAATTAATATTGTACATGTACCATATATTATAGCGCAGAAAAAAAGCAAAACATTTTAATACAAGTGTTATGCGTCATAGTTGCTGTGTTAAACACCATTTAAACAAATATTAAAAACATATGGAAATGAAAATCAAGTTTTCGTGAATGAGGTTAAATTTTCGTTTTGCTTATTCTGGTAAAAATGTCACAAATAATGGTGATCAAATGTGGCATAAGGAATGATGTCCAGTCCGAATATAACGTGACACAAACTTTATTCAATCAGTGTAACATGGGTGACGATTGATGAAGATGAAATAATCCAAAGAAACGCACACACAAAAAATAATAAAAAACAAACCCTGTGTTCCCTGGGTTTGTTTTTTTAATTTTATTTGCCCCTGAAATCACTTAGAAACAATGCTCAACTTGCTACTATTTAGTATACTTCATGTGTGCCTGTGTCAACTGTAGTAGCACTTCTATAATTACCCTTTATGCCATTAACAAATAACAAATATGTACCATGTGCAACATAATACTTCGGTCAATGCCCTTAATCCGTAACAGTCAAGCTACAGAGATTATTTATTCACACAAAATATTTTTTTAAAAAGTAATCATCATATGGAAATCCTTATAATCAACATAGTTACACAGGGTGCACCTGTTTATCTTTACAGTAACTCTTTAGGTATTTACTATTTTATTACCATAACCAAAAATGTTCACCCCTTTTCACTGGGCAACCATCAGCCTAAACAGACCATGACACCGACTCCATTGTAATTTACACAGGTATAATCTGCATGGAAAATAAATGTAAGCACTTATTCACTTTGTAAAACTGTTAGCTCACTTTGACTGTTTATGTAGACAAACAATTTTATGAAGAATAAACTAAAAATAATCTGACATTGAAAATGTTCCGTTCAATTACAGTAATTATCTTTGCTTTTAGCTTTTACCAGGTGTAGCTCACACAATGAAATTTTAAACAAAATGTGTCAGCTGAACACAGCACATGTCTAAAAAATAACTGACTAAGGTGTCCACAAAACTGTCTACAATTACAGAATGGCTATCACCCCATTATTAATAACACATCTATGGCGTTAGTACAACCTAGTGAAATGCTATCCTTAAACCGATCTGATATGAAGCCGTTACTGTAGCCTAGCCCATGTTATAATTCGACAGCAAAAACTTGCTATGAAGTGCACTATGCATATTATTCAATGAACAACTTATATCCTGTCGTAATAATGGCGGCATGGATGACGAATTTCAAAGATACCTACCCTAACCAAACACACCCAACAACCACCCGAACTTCATCGCACCGTGTCGCTATGGCGATGGTTTGCGTCAGTCGTTCAGTTTCAAAGCGTCTGGCTGTGTTGGACGACATTTCCACGCTGAAAACATCACATGTGCTGTCATTTAAGCAAAGTTTTCAGAAATAGGCTGTCCCTCTATCGATCGATGCTGCTGACCACTATAGTCCCAAACTATCAAATATGGGGTCATATACAATCGACCATCGGTCATTCAGCTTTCCCATAAGCGGGCGAAAGTGTCTAAACCTAATTCATACAAAATAAAATCATTTTTATATTATGAGATCGTCGTTTGAAGTATCTCATTAGAAAATATCTTGGAAATAGAGTGATTGTCTTTCTTAGAATTTGGAAGGTTGAAGGTATTTCCCATCCTTCGAACATTGGAGGTTGTATGTTCTTGAATGCTCAGCACTTTAATTCTAACATACAACGAGGGATTCACAGTAAAATGTTTTAAATCTGCTCAGGAGATATAGGAAAAAAAAGAAGGATTTTTTCAACCAGTATCCGATTTATCCTTCCCATTAACCCAAGGCTCTGGCTAATTTGAAATTAGATAGCATGGAACCTCCCCAGGAGTCCATGAACTAGAAATATGCCACGTCCTATTGTCCTATATCAACGGCATTGTGGTTTTTGATAAGCTTTTATCGTTTCATGTGACGTAGGCTGCTCAGGAGATCCCACGTGTCTCTGCTCCGCTCATAGAAATGACTGGTAAATCAATTTTTTGGTCTGTTGAGGTCATTTTAAACAATTATGTTTTAATTAATAGATATCACACTAGTTACAATCTTCCCGTTGGGCGAGAGTGTCTAAACTAAATGTTGTGACGTATAGTCGTATGGGACTTGCACAATCGCTTCTTCCCTTTACGCCTACGTCATCAAGTTTCTGACCATTTATAAGCGTTATGATTTTTACTTTTTCAAATCAATTAAACATTTAATACACTTGTTGACATTTAAGCTTAATTGTCCGTTTGCTTCAAATCGTCGCTGTCTTTCCTCCATTATTACCTTGAGTATGCGCTGTTGGTAATAAACCAGGATCATCTTGAATGTAGTGATATTCGGCAAAGTGCTGGATATTGTGCGGTCGCAGCCAGGCAAATTGCACCTGTAAAAATACACGGGGACTATGTTGTGATGTCATTCAACTGTAGATCAATGCGGTTCCTTTTTTAAAGATACTAACAAATTTAATTGTTCCTAAATCAAAAAATTGTTCCGTTTGCACAATTTCGATTTATATGGTGCTGGATTTTTCGTAACTGTGGCAAACAAAATGGCGCCGCCTCGTGGCTAACTGGTTAGATGTGTTTATCCCAAACTTGCAGTCTACGTTGAATAGTGGGATGGCATGTGTTGGTTACCAAATGAAATGAGTCTATTTAAAATAAAACAAGTTGCGAACAGATCACGGCTGTTCTATTCCATGCACTGTTTAAATGTGACGCATACACATACTGAAAATTGTTCATTGTTAAGTGTAAATATCAAAAGTGACTGTGTTTTGTATTTCACTGGCTTTTCCATCATGCCTCAGCAAAGTCTGACATCCAAGCTTCTTACATTGTATGCTAGAGGGCGCTAGCCGTAAGAAGTTGTATAAGCATCCCCTCAATACAGATGACATTAGGTAATGCGACGTTTCATACTTTTATTTGATAGACTTCGGATGTGGCAAAGCCTATACTTATTTAAATTTGTAGTAAAATCACACTTCTAAACACCAAATTTACCCGTTTTAAAAACACCTGTAAAATACACACACCCATACGAAGGAAAATGTGAATGAATGAATTGGTTCATAACAAGCAAAAGCATATCGAGACAATTCAAACAAAGATTCACAAAGAAAACGCGTAAATGTTGTCTGTGTCTACTGCACTGTCAAAGCTGTGGATTAGGCCTTTTGGAATGTTTACGAAAATGAGCTTTCTTATGTGTAAGTAAAATTGTCGTTAATTCATACAAAATAAAATCATTTTTATTTTATGGGATCGTACATTTTTGTACTCAGATTGTTCTGCACTTCCCACTTACAGAGCTTCTTGTGTCTAGGTAGCCCCTGGACCATTGCATTCTGGGATGGAACAGTCGACCCTTGAAACAACATTATTGAAGGTTGTATAATTCAGCGTGTCAAACTTGGGATTGGGGCTTGTAATTCTTCCCAATGAACGAGGAATTCCCAGTGAGCGTGTCATAAGCTCGCGTTGATTACGTCCCTGCCCTTTGTACACACCGCCAGTCACTACTACCGATTAAGTGGATTCGTGAGATCCCGGAACGACGACGACATGTGGTTCCTGAACATTAACCTCATCTTCACGAGGCAATGCGGAAAAGACGATAGTCGCAGTAAGCCTCCCTTCATTTCTTAACTTGCCTCCATAGACGGAAAAATCTGAGTTAGCTAAAGTCTGCAACTACTTTCGGATGATTTCTCTTTACCCAGTCAGATTAGATCTTTCTTAGATTAAGAAAGAGGCTGTCTAAACACAGAATGAAAAGTAGGCTTTACATGTAAAAGACATGCACGATCTTCGTCACATTAATAAGTCCTGAATTCATCACAGACATGTTAATTGACAATGGCGTCAATTGTTTGTTGTCGACTTTGGTTTGTAAACAAATTTAGGAACTGCTTGTTTCTATAATAGTCCAATTAAAATTTTGCCACATGTTTGCCTCTAATTGCAGCAAGGGTACTAATGTGGACGTCTCGTCTGACGCATTTTGACTCCTGAAATGGGAAGATGTGATTTTAATTTAATCAAAACGCCAACGTAATGTTAATCAAGTGAACGGCGTGCCGTCGTGTTTAATGGTATAGTTAGAACAGCTATATATGGTAATAAACCCGGAAGTGGAGAATACAATAAAGACAGCCCTCATACGGCTTCACCTTTGATGGCTGAACGCCATAAATCGACCGCGATTTCCAAAAGTAATATTACACTCAAAACGCTTTTCCGACTAAAATGGGCCGTTATAGTATTAAGGGTTTTTTATCCATGCCGACGCGGTTTAAATCCCATAACATCAGCTCTAGGCCAGTATCGTTGAATATTTCATGTATAATAAGCGTAGTCTTCTTCTGTTTAAGTATGGGCCCACTTAGATGTTATCCAACGATAGCCTGTTCGATACCATGAATATAACTCTAGTCTGGTAATGTCTTAAAATGACAGCCTCCAGCGAGTGATTTTCACAATTATCTGACACAGCGCTTGTTTTTACATTTTTAGTTTGATTTTCGTTTCAAGATATTCTACATTTTATAGCGGTTGGCATCGGTTTACCTAAGGTTTTTGTATATCCTTACCATAATGGGATTTTGTTTTATTTGTGATGCGTTTCCGAATACGATGCAAACAAACACTCCACAATAATACGGCACGGGACATGTTTCAAAACCCAACTGTTAGTGAACCTTTCAAATAAAACATTTGGAAAGACTTTAAAACGATCACAAAGGAACATATTTGCCAGATTAATGAACATTGAATGAGTATCGTGAACGGATAATGCAGAACGAGAATCAGTAGAGGAATTTGAAGATTTGACTGGGAATAAGTCGTAGCGATAACCTCGTCAGAAACTTGTGGGGCACAAAACTGAGACGACAAGAAAGCTTGCTGTCATTGTCCTGGATATTTGATGGAGACTAACAGTCAGTGATTTTCATAACTTGACGATCCGGCATTCCAGATTTCAGTTTGAACAGTTGTATTTTTTTTTGGTGATTTGTGATTATGCTGAACACAGCAGCTTTTGTCGACCTCGTCATCCAATTGATGTTCCCCAAAGGAAATGGAATACTATAGCATATTCTGCTGCTTGGATCCAGTCTATTTTCCGGGATCGATGTCAGGTAAAAAGGACCATCGGGAGATTTGCAGTTTGGAATGGACAAACAATGTTTATAAGACGAAGGGGTTATGGGAGCTATAGCTGTCGTCTGAATAGTACGGACGATTCATGTCTGTGCCCCCCTTGCTTTGTTTAGCTATCGTGCTCTGTTCACTCTAAAAGTATGTTCCATCAACATCTATTTTCAGTGAAACGTCTCCAAACCAAATTTTTTGTGTGCTCAATACACCTTCTGAATTCGAACAATAGAAGGAAACTTTTATATCGAAAATAGTTCAAATTTTTTTAATTACATGTATGTGTCCGTCACCTACACCTCAATGCCGTTTTCCATGCTTGGCTTCTCGACATTCAGGCTCATGTTAGCTACCATTTTTGTTTCTAGTGCTGATGAAGAAAACGGCCCGATAAACATTTAAATCGGAAGAACAATCCATTTCCATCGACTTCAGCTCTTGTTTAGTTTCCCCTGGGATCAGTAGTCTACATGCTGATCCCACGTTTCCCACAACTTGAGCTGTTGTCGAAATTTTTGATGTTGGGATTCCTTGAAATTGATGTGTTTCGTTCTTTTTACGAAACTGTTTACATCATGAATTACTTCACCTTTTTTCGTTACTTGTCTTCCTTTTTGTCTTAAAACGTGTCATATAGCTGGTGTCATATAGCTGGCCATTGATTTGTAATGACTGCTTCTTTACAAGCAGTCCCTTCTCAAACTGCAGTATTTGTATATTGTTTTGGTGTAAAGTATGTAAAAGATATGAAAGGCTGGACTTATTGATGGTCTGCACTCACTGCCGGTTATCTGACTAAACATTATCTCTTTACTTCAATGTGATAAAACATATTTAGTATTTCAGGCCTGAAAAACTAACTGCCAACGCGCATGCAATGTATAGGCGACGCTTCATTAATAGCCGATAACAGGTACATCTATATCATATGTTCATCGAAGGTAACATGAGGGACGCAATAAATCATGAAAGGTTAAAATATACGAATGACTGACAAGGCATGATTTGCCCAATTATATCTCACACATATACTGAAGAATTTAAGACTCACACTTATTCAAAATATATTACTGGCATATTTCATATTACTACCAGTGATATAAAATGAAAGAGACGGACCTTTCGGAGAGACAAGCAGCTTTTCTTAAAAAGCTGAACCAAACTTGACAAATTGGGCATTTTGCCCAACAGAATCTCTCTATCAGTCACATAAGTTCTAATACGACGAAAAAGTCTCAATATCAGATTTATAAATAATGTGTATGAAAGGCCTAACATACCATCAGGCGAGTTACACTATAATTTAAGAAGAAATATATATATTTAATTAACCCAATTTGACCGTATTAATTCCCAAAAGAGAATATAGCATACATGCACCATCAGATGACAATTCGCGACAAACATAAGAATGAAACGGACCGATAAAATAACTTATCTTATGTGATGAATCATAATGAGAGTTTGTGTTACAATAAAGACATGTAAACAAATATTAACATAGTTCTTGAATAAATAAAGGTGATCTTTTTCTCAATAATAGTGTTGACAGAACTTTTTTCAACGGTTTTAACGGTGGGTATGCACGCTTACTTTAACTGGGCTGAGCTCACGTCTCCAGCATATTTTACGGGTTATGCGTGGACCACGCAGGCACCATGAGTGACATGGTTTTGTTTTCCGAGCAAGTATATGTGATTTTTGTGATACATGTACGAACCTGGCTATATTCCAAGATCAATAAGTGCCCGAATAAATATGTTCAATTTGACAAAAGTTAGCCGGGTAACTTCCAACATAAATATCATTATAGTATAAATAGTATAATTGTTAGGAATCTTCTTTTTCAGTGTGTTATTTTAAAATAGTGTCTGGCAGCTATATAAAACACACCATATTGGTACCAGCCTCAAATCGAAGAATATAGAAAAACACGATAGCTTATCCAGTTTGCAGCGATTTATTTCAGTGCATGGATAAACAAGAAGACATTTACACTTTTTGTCTGTCGGCGAAATTCATTAATTGTAACTGCCGGAATTACTCAACAGTATCACGATATCTTCAATCGCTCATACAGTGAATCCATATTTAAGCGTTCAGATGCGTTTTTTGATGATTAATTATATAAAGCCTCCAATACAGCTGATCCGTCACAATGTTTTAATGTAACGGTTTACTCGTTTTTTACCAATAATTGCTATCATACCATTACATCTGAGAGTTGCCAGCAAAAGTGGCCATTTACATAATAGACTGGGTAGTTATAGGTGGGGTTTGTATCGGTCCATTGCCGCCTCTCAGCGACGGGTGCTTCTCTAAGCAAATCCATGGCAGTTTTATTGATTAATTTTATAGTGCTTGTTGGTGGTGTAGATGGTGTTTTTCTGGATATTTTTAACGCAAAGTCAATACATTCTAGCAAACAACACATTTTATTTATATTTACACAAGAATGTCGATTTTATTTTTAAAAACTGATATATCATTTTATGCTCAAGATAGACTCTCAGAGACAAGTGTCTGAGTAGATCATTATCTTGAGTAGTTATGGGTAACTGTCAGGCATCTTTGAGAAGATAATACCAATTTGTATCCTACAAATGAGTGAATTTCAGTGTTATACCGTAATTTCCTATTTCATTTCATATCTCCGCGTGTGTTATACAGTTTTCACACGCTCTGAGTTGTCATTATCTGTTCACTCATACAATTAAACCCATGGACTGCTGCAACTTACAAGGACTCCTTCATTTTACAACTTGAAAACTTACAGTTCCAAAACAACCATGGCTGAACTGCAGTTTGGCGATCTCTGTTCATATCATGTAGCTACGATTATGATCTGTTGCCACCCATTCGCATACATGTACATGTTCGTGTTACAGAATCATCATCTTATTTACCAAACGAGATGTTCTCCTTTTTCATCTCTTTGTTGTCTTTCGATCCAGTCCAAACTGTCGTTTTCTTGAACTGAAAAAGTGCAGCGCTCGTCAGGGCGCAGTTGATGTGTTTGAATGAATTCACATGTCTTTAAAACGTTGTGTTTACCGGCCAAGGCTTATTGTTAGATATTAACTCGAACTAAAAGTAATTTTGAATACTTTTCTATCTTTTTTTAGTTAAACATTTTTTCAGGTAAAGGTTTCCTGTAACGCGCTTGCTGGTCATTCTCGTAGACGCTTTACGCTGACCCAGGAGTATCTGTATCGATACGATGTTCTCGATTCTCTCTAGCCAGTTAAGCGAAAATATATATATTAATTTCTGATTAAAATTACTACAAAAATTTCATTGATGGGATAAATAGATTCTCAAATTCGTGACCCGGATATCAAATTGATGAAACTCGGGTAGTAATTTTCATTTATTACGAAACTCCTGAATAAATGAAAATGATTACCCGAGTTTCATAAATTGTTTATTTTAGGGTCATTCATAGAAATCATCTATATATCAGTGAAAAAAGTATTATAAATTTAACACAAAGATCTAAACCCGACTCCAAAATGGTATGATAAAGAAGTTGAAAATAACCTCAGTGCATTCTACATAGACATGCTTCTGTTCTAGTTCTAAATTTACCAAGCTTTACTTTTCCATTTGTTGATTTCCTATTAATATTGAACCCCAAGTTTCTTACTCCATAACTACTTGATTTTTTTGGTTTTGCCGTAAAATTAATTATTATCAATTACATGATCTTTACACGAAAGGTAATACAGTATTGTCACATTCGCTTATTAGTCTCTTCATTCTAATGCTTCTTTTTGATGACACCTATACATTAGCTAGAAAATGTCGTCCACTACATGTTCAAGTGAAACCCAACAATTGAAAGTCAAATTGGAAAATCATTAAAAGGACCTTCAGTTAGTGCGACGTGCTTCATTTTTAACAGAAAACTAGCCGAGCTAATGTAGAAACTAATTTTAAGAGACATTGAGACGAAGTCAACCATTTGATGGTTTTTGGTAATTTACCAATGTCCGCTGGAGGGAGACGGAAATCAAACATTTCTTTGGAATCCATTATCAGACAGAAACCTTTCAAGTAAATTGTGTTTAAAAGATAGCCAGGGCAATGTGGTATGTTATAGAGTTCTGTCTTTACAAATGATCCCATAGAGCGTGCGTGCGTGTGTGCGTGTGTATGCATACAGATAATAAATTATACTGAAAAAAAGCTGTATACTATGTTCGCTTTACTGACACTTTAATAATGTTTGGTTTATGTTAAGAGTATGCTCGTTTGAGATCTGTGTGACATGCAGGTACATGCTATAAGTGCTATAAGGGGCATTGTTTCTATACAATATAATTACAAGTTTATATCAAGAGAACATTGATAAAATTATTAGGGACGAGATTAACCAGACTGCCAACAACATGCTCGTCATTGAAAATTGTCTTGAAATAAATGGCTGGAACGAGCTCGATGGAATTGATAGGCATGTTCGTTATTTATCCATAAACGACAACAATAACACTGCTCTTCCTAAAAAAGAAACATACATTTGAAATTGGTTAACTGTGGTGAATGCACTCTTCGAAATAATGGTTCTTTGAGGGTTCTTTAGAAATCGTAATGGTTGTACATGGCACCATTACGACAAAAAAGGTTATTTGATATCATAAGAAAGAGAGAAATACTTTGAACAGTTGCTGTTACCAATTCCACATATATGTGTAGACTAACTTTTTATTTAAAATATGTGAAAATCTCTTTCACTTGAGTAGAACAAAAAGGTGATTCCAACTCGTTTCTGCATGTGTGAAATGAAGGCCCGCCAGCCATCAATTACAGGCTCTCCCTAGCGACCTTACAAACAAGTTCATAATTTGTTTACCAAAATTTAAAAAAACATACAGTAGAAATTGGGCATATAAATAGATAAAAGTATTTTTGCTTGACAGTGTCAACGGCTTAACGGCATTAAAATATCGGAAACATCACTTTCGTTATACCGTCTGGTATTATTTTAAAGGTAATATTCACCAAATACACGTGTATCTTGCTGGCAACGTGATAAGAAAGTATTGCAAGAAAATCAACGGAAAGATAACAGTGCAAGCATCATACAGTATTCATTTAGTACGGGCTTCGGTATAGTTTACAGGTAATTCATGTCAACGTCATTTTCATTGGTATATACGCTCATGCTATCCACTCGTTAATGTGTCAAGTTTGAATACCACAAAAAGTTTATAAAACAGTTCACCTTATAGTCGAGTGGATTTTTCTTGTCATCACATGTTATAACAAACAGTGAACTTGGGAATACTTTATACACACTGTCTGCAGGAGTACCGATGTGGCGATTGATTGCAATGGGAGATTTTATACAGACACAAACTATATTTCTGTTGAGCATAACAGTCTATAAATGTGATAAAATACGCGAAGATGAGACAATTCTGATTAAAGTAATATAGAGAGTACTTATTTGGTGTCATTAGGTAATCGGGTCAATTGTGGCCTCTAATTGGTCTGGAGCGGTGAACTTGATTAAAGGGAGGGTCAGATGTTGATAGGATCCAATCAAAGAGTGATCCCTCAGCGATTTCTAATCTGTCAGTTCTGTTTAACCTGTCAGCAAACAGTTAACCGTTGATTGAGATAGCTGATTGATGTGCCCCGCTAATTAACTAGAGTATGAACTCATACTAGGGCCGATAATTTTGGATAACCAGTACTTTTGTTATATTGCCGACAATGGGCGGTATTCTTGTGGACTAGCTCTATATTGGGAAACGACTGATTGGCTCGGTACAAGGCGCCTTTGCTTCACCGCACATCCCTAAAAGAGTGAGATTAAATGTTTCAACAGCCAACTTCTTTGATAGTTTCTACAAAAATTATAAGAGACTTAGCGTCATCTTTATTTAACCCAGTAGCACCTCAATGCCTTCAATGCCAACCCAAGCGTATGGTGAGTCTAAACCAGGCATACTGACACCATAAGAGTAGGCCTACATCCATGTTATTAGCATTTTCTTTCGACAATGGCTTTGTATTGACATAAATTACCAAAGTACTGCTCGTATTGTTTTGGTGAATATATAAATTTACCCATATTGATGTCTGGCATCGTCATTTAGGTATTTTACTAAATGCATGATGGATACAATTATCGGGTACAAGGAAGCCAGAAGGTAGGTCTCTATTTAGTTAAAAGTTGATCGGGATTTTTTCCTCAGCCACGTCGGAATGGAAGATCGTCGATGGTAAACCTCTGTTCCTTTCCTGCTGGGCCCGCGGACGTGCCTTAGTGGTAACTAATGCGCTTACTAATCCTACTTCAATTTACCGTGCTTGGGATCGAGTCCGGCTATCGACCATCAGGTATATGAGTGAGTTAATCGATGTGGCTCCTGCAATCGCGGCGGGGTTTTTTACGAGGTTTTTGTCCGGTTTTCCACAGTAATCAGGCAAGGAGCAGTGTGAAGTGGACAGTTCATCATTATACATGAGTGGAATGCTCTTGAATACGACGTAAAACCCAAATCAAACAAACAAAAATCCAATCCTTTCCTGTCTTATCTCCAGACAAACCTGAATCGACCGTAACTCTCAAATGCTCACTACAATCTACATCCATTTAACACAATTAGTCAGATTGATTGTTTGTGTGTTTGTTTGATTGGGGTTTAACGTCCGTATGTCAACCATCAGGTGAGAGATGACCTCGATCCCGTAAACGGTAAATGAAAGTAGAATTAGTGTACGCAAAAGCTACCACTAGCCACGGCAGTGAGCTCTCAATCAGATTGCAGAGTTCACAGAGAAAATTGATGACTGTGAAAGCAAGGGGCTGGGGGATATAATAACTGTTAAGGAAAAAGCCATTGCAATTTCGACATTTAAATGCAACCTAATCGATCGTGGAATGAGTAAAAGTAACGAGAAGTATAATGTTATTTACTCTCTATCAGGAAATCGGCCTTCTGATTGGCTGATTTCTCTCTCGAGAGTCAAATGACATGTAAGCAACGATTTTGACATCAAGTATGAAAAGGGATAATCGTTGTGGCTAATTGTGGCTATTTATATACTCGCACTTCGCGTGTAGGCATTAGGCTTGGAAATGTTATGTTTATTTGATTAGGGTTCAGCGTCGTACTCAATGGTATTTCCCTCATATTTGATTTGATTTGATTTATTTCAATCCAATACAGGCCCAAGGACCCACTTACAGGACAGATAACAATAATAACAGAGATAAATAACAGCAGTAAATTGAAAGATAAAAGTACATATACATATAAATGATAATCTTGTAATAGCAAATAAAACAGTAGGAAAAAAAACAGTAGCGCATTAGAAATTTTTAGACATTAAAATAAGATTTTCCTGATATGACGACAGATTGTCCCCGTCACACTGTTCCTTGATATTCTATGGTGGCTAATTACAGCCATTTATATGCTCGTCCTTAGTGTGGCCGTAAATATCGTCAAATCTATAAATTCTCAACTTTGTCGCCTCGGTCAATCTAGGCCTTGAGGCGAGAATAGCCAGATTCCCAATTAAGGAAGATTGTCCTTTTCGTTTCGCGACCTTGGCGGAGTCGCGCAGAAAGAATTCCGTTACTTTGGCGATGTTCTCGGTCTCACCAAGGTCGCTAGCTTTAGCGTCCTCGCCCCCGTCAAGGACGAAAAGGTCGCAAAACATCAGTGAAGAGAAGTACATTATGCAATGTCGTCTTTCGTTCCTTACTCAAATGTGTTTCCCTTATATGACGACAGATTGTCCCCACCACTCTGTCCCTTGTCTAATTACGGTGGCAAAGCGGGAGAAATCCTCGCGCATCGATATGATGAAATGAGTATGCAAACCCGGTTGACTCCTGTCTGTTTACATTTTAGTTGAAACTATAACGGGCATCCAAATGTTTGGCTTACAAATTTTAACAAAGCAAAACAACTGAGATTTGTTTTACCGTCCTTTAAACCAAGTAAAGAGCTTCATTTTTCCGGCTTTAAGGTTTGATTTTTTTTATTCATTTTTAGTTATTATGTTGTTTTTTTCACCCACTTTTTTTGATACACTTATACTAATAACTAAATTTAGATCCAATACATTCAGCACTTTTATTACATCCAAAACGGTCCGGGTATAATCTTGCTCACTCAATTATTAAGTCATCTTAGTCATTACAAACGCCGAATCAAGTGAAATCTACGGGCAAGGTGGTGACACGAGAAAGGCAAAATTTCTAAAAGTACAATGTCGAATTTTTAGAATATGGAAAGACTATAATGGTTCGACAATGTTGTCCCACACGTCTAGGACGAGAAAAAAAATCATCCTACTTTTTGTTTGTTTTTGTTCTGATTTATTTTGGGGTTTTGTTTTAGTTGCTTTCCTGATATGCAGTATTTAATATTTCGCCTTATCTGTCTTGTGCATTTTTCTGAATAAAGTTAGCCTTTTTATTAAACTGGTTTCACATTTACAACATTTGTTTACAAATATTTGGTTACGTCTTCTGGGAAAACTCCCTTTATCAAAAGCAGTTTGCCTATACTAGTTCAAGTAAAATCAAACCGATGACAACGAAATTTGGAACTTAGCAAATCTTAACTTTTAGGTGTGGGATGAATTTGCATTGTGAAAAAAAGGAAGTCAAACTTATCTGGAAGTTGGTCCATCTTTCATTTATTTTTTATCCTTCACTTATTTTCCTTCGATTTTTTTTTAACTCATACTGAGTGCTTCGTTTTTATTGTTACTTTGGAGGCACTCTGATAAATCTCTGCCAGAGTTGTCGGCCCCTGGGCGCTCGCCAGTCTCCGTTAACGTCTAAAATATAGACGGAAAAGACTAACGGTTTCCTACCGTATTTAGGCGAGGAGCAGTGTGAAGTGGACAACCCGTCATCATATAAGGAAAATAACCTTGAGTATGACGTTAAACCCCAAACAAACAAGCCAACAAACCGTATGTATCATTCAGTGCGCAATATTCCTTTTCTTATTTTGATCAAGAATCGATTAGTCAATCACAACATTTATTTTGTGTTCATAGTTTTCTGTGACTGTTTTCAGACCGTAATGTAACGGCATGATGCTATTTGATGGCCGACGTGAAATGAGGCAGGTTTATTCGAACCCTTAGATCAAATGACATCTCCTCTATATAGCTTACACAAAGGACACAAGGGGCTCATAATAGAACCGACGTTATTTGACGCAAAATGATTGAAAAAACTAGAAACACGACAAAATATAAAAAATGTTATTCAATGGCAGTAGAATATCAAGTTTATGAGCGTGGGAAGGCTGATAATTTACTCGTATTTAATTAAATACAATGGAATAATCCTTTGTGTAAGCGGTGTCGTTCGTTTTTCTTTCTTCATCTCCATTAGCTCTTTCTGATTTGCCCACTGTTACGGATGTTAAAGGTTCTAAAATGTTGTTCATGTTAGAAATGAAAGGATAACCACATCAAACTATAAGCATTGATCTTTATTTATAGCAATGGTCACTGTTATTATTAATCAACAAAGAGTAAAAAAAAATTTACACTGTGGGTAACTATATCATCAGTGTTACGTCAATGATTATCAGAATTTACCAACGACTGTTATTTCAACAGCTAGATATAGATAACGGCATTTGGCATTTAAACGTTTTTGCATCAAAGAGGAATAAATAGATTTTGAACATATATAATATGTCATTCTTCCGTGAGCTTTTGTAGCTCAGTCCGTAGAGTGTTGAGCCTGTAACCCAAATGTCCCAGGTTCGCTCTCCTCAATTCAACTATATATGGAGGGAGTGGTGAAAATCATCACCCGCGAAAGGCTGGCGTTAGGTATGGCAAGCCGTTTTATCACTTCTACCTTTATTCTACATATGTTGAATTCTTTTCCACATATGTGAAATTCTTT
>JAVFBX010000011.1:1745-12278 GCA_034783855.1 Mopalia kennerleyi | reverse complement strand
CCCCCTGGTGACGCCCATGATACGTCCTGTGATTGTCCTGTCTTGTATTTTTTCTTGTCACTGGTGTCGAGTGGGGTTTCTTGACCCATTGGGCTGACACACGTAAAGTACGGCGTACAACCCCAATCAAACAAACAACAATCCTCTAAGAGCGTCTGCCCACAAAAGTTCCCTATCAAACTTAAAGAGGGCGAAATAAATTTCTTTAAAGGACAAAAAATGAAGACGAAAAAACACTTGATGTAACTAATTTAACACAGAATAGATTCAAATCGCCAAGTCAAAGTACAAATCACCTCGAAACTTCATGCAATAGGCCTATGGTAATATACATCGACAACTGATAACCTCCAGGTTTTGAATGTACCTTAGCTAAAAAGATTTAATTAAATCCACTGGAACAAACTTTTTGTCATGACGTCATGCTCTCCATTTAAACTCTGCGTTAAATGAATCAGCTTTAAAATTTGTTTACGAAAAGGTCCTTTGCGAAAAGAGAACAATAATATATTTAAAAGAAAGAATTATTTTTTTCTACGCAGATTTCTGCTATTTATAACTTTATGTAAAGTGTTTTAACGACTTTACTACGCATCATCCACGGCAGAGGTGCATCTAGGGTTTTGGTAAAACTTGGCGGCGCCTATCAATCTGATGGAGCCATCTTCCGGAGGCAAGGCGGAAAAGAAGATCGTCGCATTAAGCCTCTCTCCCTTTCTTACCTTGCCTCCAAAGCTAGAGTTGACCACGGCTACTTTCGGATGACCTCTACCCAATCAGATCGGGACTTTCTTAGAATAAGAAAGAGACGGTCTAAACACACGACGACAAGTAAGCTAAGTTTGTAATGTACATGCACGATATTAGTACCATTAACGAGTCCTGGCGTCATCACAGACATGTCAATTGGCAGTGGCGCTAAGCCTGTTTGTTTGGTGTGTCAACGCCTTATTGATAAGCCTACGTGTTTCTACCATAGTCCAAGGAAATTTGTGCCAGGTTTTCCCTTCGAATTACAGCAAGGGATAGTATTGTGGAAGTCTCGTCTTACACATACTGACCCATGCATAGGAAGATGGATGGAACAAGTGTTCAAACTACTGTTTACTCTATAACTGTCTGCATTTCAGTTGAATAAATAGCGGGCATCCATATTATTTGGATAACAAAGTTTGACATAAGCAATACAATGAAACTTGTTTTCCCTCTTTTTAAGTTACATGACCCAACGCACCTCACGTTTCACACATTTTTAAAAATGAATATTGTTCAATAATACAGTTGAAATTGGGTGACCTAATTCAAAGATATATTTTCTTTCTAAATCTCAACCATATTATTGACGGGTGAAATATTAATACGATCGATCGTCTTTTTGTAATTCTGAATGCAGAAATCTTTGCCTTTTGTGTTGGGCGTGTTTTTGCCTTGTTTCACACAGAGATATTACAACGGTACAGACTCGCATTAACTTGTGATTTCACACCTTGTTAGAACGACATTAAACCTTAAGATCATTACAGGAACGCCATATGTTAGGTGAAGAACTACTTTATAGATTTCTTATTCTTATGTTTACCGTACAGCTACAGGTTGTTCTCGTCTTACATGTGCAAAAGCTATACATACTTTCCGGGCATCTGCCCCCATGCACCCCACCTGGTCAGGGATTTGTTTGGAGATCGGGTGGCATGCATACAGAGGGGGGGAGGGGAGGTTCCGGGGGGGGGGGGGCAGGGGGGGCTTCTTTACGGGCATGTTAGCCAGCTCATACGATCGGCGATATTTCATGGTTTTCACTCCACTTCGGGGTACATTCTTTCTAGTTCTAGCGTAAACGGAAAGTTTAAAAGATGCCAATTCACCCTTCCAATCCTGTATATATGCTTCCAACAGCAACATACAATATGGCTCTGTAACATCGGTTTTCAGAACATAACGACGCGCTACCCGGAAGTCAAGAAGAAGAAAACAAGTCTTACATGTCCTATATATCATTTTGTAACCATCAAGTATAAAACCTGTGCGCTCTTCAAATTCTACTTATACCACGCCGAGACCAGAAAAAAACCTGGTGACCAGGTTTTATATGGTCGACGTATACTTTTGTCTAGGAAAAACCTGGTCGGGCCTTCTATCCAATGATGAGCGACCAGGTTTTTGATGGTCAGGCTTTGCGACCCGATTTTGTTGACTAGGTTTCTGCTGGTCGAACGGGGTCCGACCATGCAGGTTTTGTTTGTTTTTGTTTTGACCAGGTTCTTTTAACAGTGTACCATCTATAGCCTTTTTACGCAGACTGCAACATTTGGATAAACCCGTGCAATGACTATCTTACCAGTAACTCACGATGCGGCGCTCTACCTTTAGCTACAGTTAAGAAAAAAAATCCAACATCTTAAAAAATTTTAAATGTGTATAATGACTTAATGAGGGTCAAATTCAAATGGAACAATTTTTTGATTTAAGAATAATCAGTAAGTTGGTTAGTATCTTTAAAAAATAAGAAATTGCAATGATCTATAACTAAGCAGCATAGCAAAATCTTTTATCATGTGGAATCTTGCCACATAGAATACTTTTACCACGCGGAATCTTTCCACATCGAATACTTTTACCACGCGGAATCTTTCCACATAGAATACTTTTACCACGCGGAATCTTTCCACATGAAATACACTTACCATGTTGAATCTTGCCACATATGATAATCTACGATGCGGAGAACATATTATTTTTAGGATTTCTAGTTTTTCACCGAAAGATACTTAAAGGATAGTGTTAAGTTAAATGTCTGTTGGGATTTGCAAATCTGTATTAAAACAATGTGAATGAGAATATTGCTTTATTCTGTATGTTTGTGCAGTTCTGTTTTGTACTGTTTACATTTGAATTTACTTGGGTAATTTGAATCGCCTAGAAATGTAACTTGGTATAAATATATTTAACTTACAACCTAAACATGTTACTGCCATTTTCTGAACAATTTAATGGGTTGTATAATTGACAATATGACTTTATTTTTTAAATATTTTGTTAAATTTGCTATATCTTTATCGCAAACTTTCTATTTTTCTAAAAGCAATGACACTGGCACAGGGATGTAGATTAATTAAAATCGATGAATCATCTTATATTCTAGATAACTCCCAGAGACAAGTTTCTTAATAAACCTTAATCTCGAGTTTCTATATCATGTACATGATCATTACTTTCTCTCGAGATGTCTATTAGATTACCTATAACAACTCGAGATTAAGATCTGTTTAAACACGTCTTTGTGAGAGTTTATCTAGAGTATGGGATCATTGTTTAATCGACATCCATGTGTCAGTGTGATTATTTTATATATATTTTGAATAAAATAATGAAGAGGGAAAATTTTAATATGTATCTATCTATATACAAAAATGTAAAATGTAAGAAAAAACGTGCAGCCTCAATCTTCTTGGCTTCATTCTGGAAAATAAAAGTTTTCTATTGTCATATTATGATCTACCTCGGTGACAAAGATAAATCTTAATATGGATGCCAATATAACACATCTCGTCTGGCTCATCATATGCAGCGAATGTAAGACATCCATGAAGATTGAGCCGGTTAACTTAAAGGGAAAGACAACTGTTTTTCGACCTGTTAACTTAACTAATTAACGGCTGTGCTTACTCGAATGCAAGTGCAATACAGATGTTTGTCTTTGACAATATGCAATAAAAATAATACGTTTAACTCGAAAAACAGTTGTCTTTCAATTTAATTGGAGCCATCGTGCAATTGCGCCACACGAACAGCCAACTGGTAGGGCCAGAAAAATCTGGCAGAATGAGGATAGTTTAAGGTAAATCAAGAGCACATTCCATAACAATCGGCTAAACCTGCGAGATTATCGTTTCTGCGTTAACATCACTACGCTCGGCCATGATAGATGTATGAATATGCATAAATATCGTACATTTTGTTCGCCGGAAGCCTATATACCAGCGCTTGCGGACTATATTCCCCACACTTATATATAAACCTAGCGAATTTCCTAATAACAAAAATATAAAAACAAAAAATAACTACGTTAAAATGTTGAAGCTAGAGTTAAAACGAAGTGCAAAGGATATATATGAGCACAGCCAGACCTAGTGACAGATATATTACTCTACTATACGATATATAATAATTGTTGACATTTGTCGGTAGGAGAATAACAGTGTAAAAGGTCTAAAAATAAAGGTAACCCCTACCCAGCGTCAAACTGGACTTTCTCGTTTTATCCGATGAGTTAAATAATGATTATGGGCTCAAATCGAAGAGGATATAATCAGAGTTACAAACATGTACAAACAGTATGTCTTTATCTATTTGCCAGTAAGACATTATTTTTTGTTTCAAAATTCTTTAAACTGCAAAAAAAATATCGCTCGCAGGGGTTAATTTTTTTTTTTTTACAGTTTACATTGTCACTCTCCCACCGACAAATGTTAACAATTATTTAATATCGTAGGAGAGTGACAACCTGTCACTTAGCCACATCAAGCAATATACTGGCCCTGAAGTTTTTCAGTGTTCAAACCTTTGTTAAATTGTTGTGCAAAAGTATATTGTTGTTGTACAGAAGACGATAGAGGCCGTTACGCTACCAAGCCCTGAGCGAGGTGGTCTCTATCATCTTCCATCTTTGATTACATGGCCAAGAGCAGACACGTCAAATAAAATGCGACATCCTTTTTATAATAAAAATATTACTCTTTATTTTAAATGGGGAACATATATAAAATCAACAATATTCATCCTTTATTATATAGCTATCTGTTTGTTTTAAATAATATAAAAATTGAATTTACTGCCCAGCCTGTCTGTTTTTATGATACGTATATAGGCTGCTGTTATAAACCTTGGTGTAGTGTTCTCAGAATTGGGTTTACAAAGTTTTATCGATTTTTCTTCTTTGTATTTATATGAATTCGTCAAACCACATAAGTGTTGTATGAGATGTATACCTATTTCAATTGTAATCAATAGCCGCCGTAGCCAAATTGAAAGGCTATTAGTTTTTTAGTCGTCGTGAACAAGTTTTCCAATATACCATCCAATGTGATTCTCAGGCAGCGTCGAGTTAAATTTCGCTGTCACCACAAACAGGTGCGTGTTGGGTGTATTTCTCTGTTTGACTGTGGTTCTGATCTACTCCAGTCCTCGTGTAATATTTACCACAAATGTAAACTGAGGATGTTTGGGACATTTAGTGTTTTAAAAGTCTTTTGTGGGTTCAGAGCGCCTTGTATACTATTAGCTCCGCGGAGCTGTTTTTAAACGCATTGAAAGCCAAACAAGCAACAGTTGGTTTAATTCCAGCTCTATAATGGGACGATCGATTGGTCAAGATGACAAAACTCTTGGGGGCCTCAGCCAATCAATAGTTGGCTTACCGCGCATGACATCTCGACAAAAGGCGTACATTACAAAGTAGGCAAACTATTGACACTCAATATGAAAAACAAATGGCTATACGGTTGACAGCGTGCAGTGATAGCTCGGCCACATTTCAACCTTTTGTATTCATCCCATCTTATCTCTATTCAAATTGATTAGCCTTTACTGAATTATTTTGTATCGCCTGGCAGTTTTTTTCCAATCCAAACCATAGACAAAGAAATATAAACACCTGTGTGAATTTATATTAAAATCTCATACGTTTATGACAAATTCTTTCCGCCAATAAATCAAACTCTAATAAGAACACAGACTATCGCCATTGATAGGCTTCGACATAAATTGAAGAAAAACAAAAAAATAAACAAACAAACAAATACACTAGACGAAAAATGCAATGCCGTAAAAAAAAAAAATATATATATATATATATAAAAAGCTCAAAATTAAAAAAAAAAAAATGGCTAATTTAATTTTAATTTTTTTATTTCATAATTTATAAATTGAATCTTAATATAGAAACAAAAACCCATGTTCAATCAATGTAGATATAATCATCTCTGGCTTTAAAATGATATGTTGAAACATATGAGTAACGTCTGTGTTAGTGATAAACAATTTTGAACATCAATATCTAACCGCCTAAAATCAAATATCGCCGGACAAATATATATTTTATTCTTTCCCCGAAAACATAATTGCCATGGTATTTTGGTATATTTATAGTCACACGTTTGTTTAAAGTATCCTTTGTCCGCGTAAATGTAAAAAATAAGTTACTTTGGGTGGAAGCCAGTGCTTTGGTGATTTAGGGTCTATAAGAAGCGACATGATCGGTTGATGCTACTTTGTTGTTCGCCAGGTAAGTGTCCTGTCTTGTCTTTGATGTAGGTATATAGCTGGATTCTACATAAACCTAATTTCTCAATAAATTTGACGTTTATTGTTTAACAGGAGCTATATAAGTATTACCCCGTTATCTTCTGATAGAGACTTAATACAAAATTGAGGTTTGGAATTACCGTATAAATGAGATATATAAGATATATAGTTGAAATGGTAAAATTTTAAATCTGTCGGGAGGGGGGATAATTCCGGACTAATTAATCAGATTAGTCCGGATCATCGCCTTTTGAACTGGGAGAGTCGACACCACTTGACTCACGTTCCTGTCCTTAATTCCAGCTATGCACGCCAGTATATGAGTGAAATAAACTTAAGTACGTAGTGTTAATGCCAAATTAAAGAAAGCAAACGATCCATTTAATAAAACGTCTATATATCGTTATGTATTTATCTTGTGCTGTAAACAGGTGGAAATTACTACATGCCAAAGACGAGGGTATTTCCATGTGAACAGCCAATAGCATGCAGTGTGTCTCGTTCAGTATTGTGAATTAAAAGGATCCCCCAAAACATGTCATATACAAGATCAGCGAGAGTTATAGTGGACAGAAAGCCGGGCAGTATTTAATACATCACCTCCTGATAATGTTTGAACTAAAGGCAATCAGCGTCAGTAAACATAAGGTAATCCCCTGAAGGGAGTGAGACTGATCACGTTTCCCTCGACATGATCAATCACAGCCCCAGATATATCAGTTCAAATGATGACGTCCCTCGCCCAGCTGTGGCAATGACTTTGTATGCTGTCCAAGATATAATATGGACAACCCAATTTAAATAGTCCCTTTATGTAGGCCTAATATAGCTATACAGAGTTTAAATGCCCCAAAGTGTGCAATTGCCTATACTTCGGATCTTGAAGAAGGGGTTCAAATCTTCAATTAAATTCACCTACCGGCTAAATACAGGTTTATTATACCCATGAAATAAATTGTGTATCCTTCTATTAGGTACTCATACTCATGCCCGTTTTTTTACAAAGCTATAAGCGCGATTTCAAGTCTCGTTTGGCATATAAAATGTGTAAGAAATGTCAGTATATCAAATATTGTTGAACAAAAATTATTGAACCCATAATAGTAATTCGAAATTACATAGTTATGGGCACTCGAACTCTGTATCTCTAAATAAGGCTACTTTGACTATTAGAGATACAGAACTCTGCATCTATAGTAGGCCTACATATTGATAATTAATTGTCGTGACTTAAAAAAAAAAGAGAAGTTGTTACATCTAAATAAAACCGCTTGGGTTCCATTAATTGAAGATTATGTTATGTTGGACATAATAGTTATTTTGTTTATATATTTAGTTGGGCAAGAATGGACTAATTGATATTTTTACGACAATCATGGATCCTACAATCTGGATGGCTGACATTCAGAGGTCACAGCAGTAAGACGATGGAAATTATCTCGTATAAGATTAAACGAGGTCTTCGTGAATGATTCTATAAGATATAATGCTCACAAAGTTTTAATATTAGGTGATTAGTGTACAATGTTACAATTGGTATGACCTGAGCAAAAACTCGCTTACAAAACTAGTATATTATATTCCACAGGTGGAATAGCACTGGGTTAGCCAATCATGTTTTTGTTTTTTTGCGCTTTGATTATTTGTCTAATTTAACGGCGTTTGACGATATATTACGGGGGAGATTTGTCTCTTTAGGGAGAACACACCTGACAGACTTATTTTTCACTTCACATACCATACCATGCTGCACTAGCTATCATTCCTTGACGTTGTTCCTGATTTTCTAATTTTCTAATCCGAAATGTTTATTTTCTTACTTTTTCTAAACTACGTGTCCTATTTAATATATATATATGTTCTCTTTTCTTTTTAACTTCTTCAAATGTCAACGACTCGGTCTCTGTATATTATAAACACTGGTAAATAAAAATTTGAATGATATAATATACAAATAGGCCTAATGTTTAAATGTCATTTAAATCAGGGGGATAAGGTAGCGTAGTATTAAGCACTTTATATATAAGGACACAAATATATATTATTTGACTAAATATTTTATATTCTATGACAATTAGCGTAAAATAATAATGCTATCAAGATATTTGATTATTTGAATGTTATCGTCTATTGGTACAGCAACGTATGCCGTCTATACATGCATGTCTTTGATAAATTATTCTTATTTGCCTATATCTGACGAGTTCGTATTGCTGTATAGTGATGTAAAAGAAAAATGTATATGTGTACCGAATTAAAAAAAAAAATGTTAGAGAAATGAAGATAAAACATTTAGTTTTGCTGTAGTGATTTAGAAGAACTGATTGTGGACTAAATTCATATGAATTTTGCGAACGAAAATAAAGAAAAAAATATATTTTTGTTGCAGTTTAGTATATATATAGAAGAAGAAATGTAATCCCAACTTTTTGCGTAAGAAAATATATATTTTTGTAATTTTGTAATTTTTTTTTTCATCACGTTTTCTCTGTGCCATATAAGAATTTTTTACATTAATTGTTTTCTTGGTTTCCTCTCGGTTTTCCACCATACTAGGGCAAGGAACAGTGTGAAGTGGACAATCCGTCGTCATAAGTGAAATACCCTTGAGTAAGACGTTAAACTCCAATCAAACAAACAAACAATCGAACCCACAAGGAATTATTATCGACGATCACCTGAACGCAGAGACAACGGGTTCTTAAGTTCATCCAGAGAGTAAATAAACTTTGATAGATTGATTGATTGATTGGTTGGTTGGTTGGTTGGTTGGTTGATTGATTGATTGATTGATTTGGTTAGGTTAGTTGATAGCTGGTTGACCGATTGATTGATGTTTAACGCCGTGTTCAATGATCTCTCTCCTGCATTGCGTCGATGTACTCGAACATTTAATAGCCACTCAAACACCAACATTATGAAAGGTGAAATATTTTTCTCCTCTGGAAAGTTAATGTTAACCCGATACAAAAAAAAAGCAACAAAACCAGTAAATGGCAGGTGAAAGACAGTTTCCTCGTCGAATATCACAAAACATGTTTTCCTGTTTCTATTTGGAATTAAATTGCATATTTAGTTTATAGTGATGTGACGTTTACTGTATTTTAAACATGCGTTGTGAAGATTTCCTCTTGATAACAATTTTTAATTGTAGGTCATATTTGTTTAATATATTTTTTTTTCATCACCAGTCGTCACCCGTGGCGAAACCCAGCGAAAAGCTGGAGGCGGTATACAAAACTAGAATGTGATCCGTTTAGCGCGGCTGGTTCCACCATCTATTTTACCCATGGGAATTTTAACAGCATTTACACGTGCCCCAGTCTGTCACCCTAGACCCGAATACAATGGCCACGTGAACAGAGGGCGATTAAATACAACTTTAGAAAGTGAAATCCGCCACCCTATATCCTCGAACAAATCACAACAAAAACACATAATTCACAATATTTTCTTTAAAAGGGACAGTATTAGGGAGGACAGTAATAATAATAATACAAAACGACGCTATTACAGTGCTATAGGATTATATTTCTATCATCACACAAGCTGGGGGCTTTTCCGGGTCGTTGTCGAACACGCTGATTCAGACCACAATAATATAAATACCGAGTATTTTTACAGAATTTATTTATCAGGAGGCTGGTAAATTGCACCAAGTTTACCAGTCTCTTTTTTAAATATATTTTCCTTAAATACTCAAAATAACGAAAAATATCATTAATATTATTTATAACTAAATCTAAATCGCCATCATTATCTAAATCAACTAATGCCGGGCTGCTATCAGTTTCAATATCAATATCGCCAAATGGGTTAGCGGTGCCGGTACGTTTGGTGAAAGTGGGTGTGCTGGTAGTACCCACATTTTCAAAGTAGTGCAGTATACCGTCGAACTCACCGATAATCGCATCGAGATCTTGATCGTTATCGATGTCGCTCAAGCTTAGTGTCGGCACAGGGGCCAGTTTAACTGTGTCTTCAAAGACACCCGTATCGAGGTCGTAAAACGCATTAAACGGGTTGGCGTTACCGGTGCGTTCAGTAAATATCGGTGCTGTTTTTGAGCCCGTATTTTCGTAATAATAGATTCTGTCAACACTGAAACCCGCTTGAGGAACGCCGTTAACGGTAGCAATGAAATGTGAACCGACCAACAAATCGAAGTCTCCGTCGTTGTCCAGGTCAGCAAGAAACGGCGTGCTGCGTTGGCCAACGTCAATACCAGCC
>JAVFBX010000010.1:0-12321 GCA_034783855.1 Mopalia kennerleyi | reverse complement strand
TATTGAACAGTTATTTTCTGCAAGCGGCCGTTAGTTTGATACGAGATAAATTTGTTCGCCACTTTAACAAATTAAACGATAAAAACTGACAGCTTTATAATGTGAATCTAAATTTAAGGTTATGTCTTGGGGGTTTCGTAAGGTTGAAACATTCAGAGGGGCTTTTGTACGTAACTGTTTAAAGGTGCATCCTCATGGTGCGATGATCATGTGTAGTTACGACTTCAGGGGATTCCCCTAATTTGCGGCATTTTGGTTGGTAGAAAAAATAATACTGAATGAGCGACCAATCAAAACGCAATAAATGAGGGGAATCCCCAAAAGTCTTCACGGGTCCCGTTTCACAAGCAATATCAGCTCGCGTAAAACGCTGAAGACATAGTGTTGCCATGGTAGATGCTTTTAAACGTTAGCTTTGATCGATCTGTAAGCGGGATTCCTGGTTTTTAATTTTGGAGGTCAACCTTTTATAGGGTTGTATTTATGGTGATATTGACTTACAGTTATTGTCTATCGCATCTTGGATAATTCACCCAGACAAAGCTCCTTGGCTATGGCAATGGATATAACAAAGAGGGCTTAAGTCAGCTAACTTGATATGGCTTAAAAGTAATATTCTGCCTTTGTATGCTATTTGATTTGTATTTCTCTTTGTATAAAAAAGAAACAGTGAAGAATGTCACACACCTTTGTGAAAATATCATGATACATAGGTTGATGTGTAGCGTCGCGTAATTACCTGTAAGGGGATTTGTAAACATTTATACAAAAAACGCGTTTGAATCGCTGAGCCATAAAATACATTTCTAGTCGAAAACTTTGTGAAAATCTGGAAACCCCTTCAACCTATTCAGCATTTATTCATACTAGCACAAAGATGATGAACAATGAAAGGCTTTTGAAGAACTGACCTTTATTATCTTCATATAGAAATAGCAACGTCCTGTTTCCACATGCGGAACAACATCCAGCTGTGAAGTACTCTGTGGGGTTTTTCTCCGCGTAGTAATCCAACACCATTTTGCTTCTTTGAAATTTGTGTACATCAATGACAATCTGTCAATTGAAATCATGAACATTTAAAGCGCCGCGTAGTAATCCAACACCATTTTGCTTCTGTGTTTTTTTAAACATCTATTTGTCAATTAAAATCAGGAAAATTTAAATTTTTAAGAGAAGACGAAAATACATTAAGAATGACAGTCAACATTTTAATTGCTAACGAAGGCGTTATGGTACAGGTACTTTTAATGGTATGGCGATGTCAGACTCATCATAAACGTCAAAACATTGCTTTTGTGTTCAACAACGCTAAAACACCAAACTGAATTCTACACGCTGTTTGAACACATTATGACTGCCCTGAAAACAGCTTTTGACAAACAGTATATCAAATTTCTCGCTTCGCTGAACAGTCATATATATTTCATGGATTCCTAACCCTTAAGATGTTTACATCATGTACCATTTGCTGCCATTTAGCACACCCGCATGCCCCATTTTCAGCGAATCGATTTAAATCCATGCACTCTAAAACCACCGTTTAATTGCTCATATACGTGGGCTAATTATTTTAGTCTGGAAACAATGTACATGTAATACTTTCCCGAAAACTCATCAAAGCCAACGCTTTTAGGAAATGTTGGTAATCTATTAAACAAAGCTGAATCATTGAACAGTTCCTCAATGCAAGTGGTAGTTGTTTGTACATAATAAAGTTGCTGTCACTCAACTTTGATTAATTAAACAGAAAAAATTGATCATGTCTAAACGCATAAACAAGCGATTTGTGGCAGCGTTTGTAGGGAATTTCCATAATTTGCGGTGATTTGATTAGTCGAGAGATATATGTTGATGTTTAAGGTTTCTTGTTTGCTTTTTCTTTCCATCGCATTAAATATTGTTGAGTTAAGTGAAAGTTCTAATCAGCTTAGGTGCTACTTGCTTTCTTGTTAAACAAAATGCCTTCATGTGACGTAATGGAGTTGATTGTAATTAAGAACAGTTTTCCTCGTCTGCTTTCAAACCGGCATTTTATGTTGAATTTGCGATAAACAAAAATTAGTATAAAACTAACGGTTTTAGCTCATGGCTTGTTCATGGTATAATTCCACTGAAACTATAAATTTGTAAAACACTCCTTCATTCTTGCATGCTAGATGAATGTTACAAAGTTTCTATTCTGAGTGAAAAGTCTAGACGGTTCGAGAACATCTGCAAAAATATTAACTAACACATATCAGGTTGACTATGTGTGAGTCAACAACACCTATACTTCTGAAAATGATTTATGCCACCGAGAAAGGCAATAATTTAAGCGAATCTGATATGGCTTTAAAGGGTTGTTTTCCTTCACACGTGCATACATATCATTTTGTAACTTGAAAAGCGCTTTATTAAAGGGAAATACTGAAGCAAGGAGAATACGAACCTTGCTAAATTTATATAATGATATATTCTTGGGTGTCATTATACCTCCGTGGATCTGTAAACCAAAATCTCAAAATTAAACTTTTTAATTATTGAAGCATTAATTAAATTTGTAGCCGACAATTGCTTCATTGAAATAATAAAGTATCTTTTATACATGCATGTGAAACTGTATCCAATAGCCAGAAGGGAAGTTCTCTGGTTTGTTTTCTTCAGATGTTCATTAAATACGGATAGATTTCTTCAAATAAAAAATGTATATATTGTTTGTTTGTTTATTTGTTTGTTTGACTGGAATTTAACAGCGTGTATACTAAATGTTATTGCACTCATATGACGCCGGACCGAGCCGGGGCGATGGGTGAAAGAAACCGCCCTCTCTACGCCATTTCAACAAACAAACACAAGACAGTACAACCTCAAGACATCAAGCAAAGATAATCCACTTGGCTCCACGAGCACCAGAGCAACATCAGGGCAACACCTGGGCAACAGACAGTCCCCTCCTAAACGCCCGTTAAAACTGTAAAGTTACAAATTACATTATGAAACGTAGACAACTGTGACTGGAGGCCATGATCCTTATGGTAGATCAAATTGTAACCTTCTTTTGTTTTTAAATAAACTAATACACATCAAAATTTACACCATTTTACTCAAACCTATACTACAGAATATGTTTTGTTCATCTCACAAAATAATATTCAAGTTCAATAATTGTAAATAAACAAAATGTGATCCTGTCACAAGAATAACTGATTTTGCTAAAAAAAAATATTCGGTTTAAGATGGCGTGTCATATATATACTGGAGGCGTTACTTTACATGTATCGTTATATCCGTGTCTGACACATAATAAACGTCTTCTTTGTGCTCAACAACCCCATAACACCATACTGAAGTCTATATCATATAGATACACAAAGCGACAGCGCTGAAAACATCTTTTGACAAGCAAGTACATCAAATACTATGCTTCGATGAACAATCCTATATTTAATGGATTCGTTTGCCTTTATTGTGCAAACCATATACACAATTCGCGGCATTCAGTACTATCTAATACACCCACATGGCCGCTTTTAAACGTAGTGACGGTTTTAAATCCGCTACAAACCACTCGTCGTTTAATTGTTAATACTCAAGTGGCGTATGAATCTGGACAAGACATTGGAAAAGGACTTTATTGTTGGCAGAGACGGTAAAACCTCATAAAAGCAAACAGCCTAAAGGAAAATTGATCATTTCTTCAGCAAGACTGACAGTGTTCTGAACAATTCTAAGTTCTAGCCATTTATAGCTACTCTTACAAGATAACTTCATTCCCCACTTTAACAAATTAAACAATAAAAACCTTTTCAAATATAAGTTTTAATATTATAAAAGGTTATTTGCCTTTTTCTATCACGATGTATCGTCTGGGTTCATGTAAATGCATTAAGGTGCACAATTGGCTTTATTATGATTTATTCTAGGCAAAACATCACGTGACGTTGAAGACAACACGTTGGCTTACTGCCTGTACACGACAAGTAACGCGAGAAAGTGCGAGAAAAGCCAATCGTGCACCTAACTCTGTAAATGCTATATTTTTAGTACTAGGTATGATGTTAGGTTTACCGGCGGGATTGTGCCTATGCAAGATAAATGGTTATGGTATCTTATACATAATCGAAATGTAGGCTATAAAGCCAATTCACACTTTGGTGTTATTGCCTCTGGCTCAAAGTGCTTCCATGTGACCTTGTGTATAGTACAGTGGTCTACAACGTACATTTGATCCAATTATCTGCTTTCCGAACTGAAATTTTATAGTAAATTTATGCCGAGTGAATACTAACACTTATTTCGAACAGCACCGGTTTTCGAACATTTAATTATTTCGCTTGTTTTTCTGTGATTTTTTTTATACGGAATGAAGCTAAAATGTAAGAGCAGTATTTCATCAGTAACTTGGAGAAAACAGCATCTCCAGAGACCTGTCTGAAGGGTAATTAAGACGCTTTTAAATCAGTCACGTGACTTTCTTAAGTGTTCGAAAACCGGTGATCGGAGTATATCTTTACGCAGATCGACTTATATTGTTATTGCCACTGGGGAAAACTCTCAACAGATCCATGTTGTATGTATAGGGACAAGCTTTCTATTAGCTTTAACAGAATCCCGGTGGATAAAACGATCGTAGCTTACGTAAAACGTAACTACCATGACAACCAAAATTGAAGACATAGTGTTGTTATGACAGATACGTTAAACGTAAGCTAGATCGCTTTGTGCAGCGTGCCCATTTTGCACAAAACAATCTTAGCTTAAGTAATACGTTTTTACCATGACAACCAATACTGGAACTGACGTAGACTAAGAGCGAGCCGATGTGTTAAACGAGCCCCAAGAAAATTTATATATAAATCTTGACTGTAAAGTATATTCATTGTATAAAGTAGAAAATACATAGTATTATAGAAGACAAGTCAACTATTACTAACCCTCTTAAAAGCATTGTTACTGCCATATAACAAAGGGGAAATGTATGATGGATATTTTTCCGAGGGTTTTTTGGGTACAATTTTTCGGTGAATGTTCACGCAAATTGTCTTAAATTAAAATATAGAAGTACATGAAATTCAGTGCCAATTTTAAATTTGAAGGTTTTGGATATTATGTAATTGTATAGAAAAACAATATTATATATACATACAGATAAATTTATCCCCAAAATATTCATAAAATATTGATAATTATTCATGTAAGTTTGTTAAATATGGAGTACTACCGCTTTTCTGGTAATTTTGATTGCGTTTTATTAAATAATTGTCAACTTTATGCTCTAAGTCATGTGCACTAAACTGAATGACATGAAAAGGCCTCCATATATCAAACATGTGAATCTTGTAAATGCCTATGCCATCAAGAAGATAATGAAAGAAAAATCGAAACTATTGGCACTATTTTTAAATATTATTCATAGTTGTTATGCATTTTACGCAAAAATATCGTGTAATCTTTTTCATGTATTTCAAAATATAGTATATTATGGGATACTTTACCTACCATTTCTTACATAAACCCAATAACTAGCTAAAACGTTAATCATCATTTAATAATTAAATAAATTATTATATCAAATGGAAACGATCCAAACTAGTGACATTTTCATGAGTAACGATAACACACGCTTTCAAAAACTTTATAAGGAATTTAAGATTTAAAATAGGTAAAATTGTTTACAGACTATTAAACACTTACACGTTTTCTTGTTATACGAATTACAATATTTCAGATTTCACGTATGAATTGATTTGTCAAGTGGTATAAATCTACGTAAAAGCTCTTGCACTCGCTAATACTTAATAACACGAATAGCTCAAAATTTTAAAGACGAAAGCTGTGTGTAAAATTAGATGGTACCGAATCCCCGTCATGTTTGACTGTTCAGCGAAGCATGAAATTTGATGTACTGCTTGTCAAAAGCTATTTTCAGCACCGCCACAATCGACACAATGTGTATTCAGAGAGGACATAATTCAGTATGGTGTTGTTGCGGTGTTGAACACAAAGACGATCGTTTGACGTTTATTAGGTTTTAACATGAATCTGTCATAAAATGTCCCACTATGTTTACGCACCAAATGACAGTTTCAATCATATTTCCACTTTTCATACTTTTTAAATATTACAATTGCTCACTTGTAGAGTATACCACGTGATCAGTAAAGCGAAAGAAACATCCAAATAGGCCTATAATTTATAAAGCGATATGCATCCATGCAAAGCGATCGGTTACGCTGGTAGAACCAGCGATCGACTAACAGCCGAAGGCCCTACCCTCACGCTGGTTCAAAAATCAGGATTTGTTAGGTAAGGCCACCAGAGGGCCCCCGGAGGCAGCTTGATAACACGTACCAGCCAATGAGAGTCGATCTTTCCAACGGCTTTCGGCTTTCATCGTTTGCTTGGTTACAGGAGCGTGTTGTTGTTGCATCCGTTTTCGTTGTCCACTAGCTCATATGACCAGATCAACCAATAGAATGTTGTGTGAAGCTCTAGTCTGACTCCATGCACCACAGGCATCTGTTTGGACAACGAGGTTTTATACATTAGGCCCCTTACCTAACAAACCCTGCCTTTGTAACCAGCGTGAGGGTATGGCCTACGACTGTTAGTCGATCGCTGGTTATTCGAGCGTAGTGATCGGTGCGCTCCACCGAAAAGACCGTAACTTTTTCTCTCTTATAGAATTGTTTGTGACGGTAGAAAAAATGTATAGATGGTTGATTCCTGTATGACGAGCGTCAAGTTGTTCGACCCTTCAAAGCTCTAGCCAATAAGAGCACGCCTAGCGGTCAGCTGCCTTCTTTCTAGGAACGTCGAAGATATAAAAGCATTTTTTTTAAAAATCAGATATAGGACCAGAGTGAGCCTAATTTATAATATCGTGCTAATTTTAAAAGATTTATTCATTTGTTGTCTTGTTACATTCAATCGGTCGGTGTAGGCTACAGAAACCGGTCAAGGTAAAAAAGAACGAAGAATGAGTAGCTAGAGTCGTAAAGACAGCAGTGATATTGTAAGATGGCGAAGATGGCTCCGCTTTCGACGCCAATAGGTGCATGGTTGTATTTAATATTTGTTCAAATGCACCGTTAAAACCAGTCGTAGGCTATACGTGTGGTTGGCGAGCTGGGATCACTTGTTCGAAAGACGATAAGTCGATAATGTAAGATTAAATCGCTTATAGAGGATTACAGATAAACTATTCCATATGGCCTGACGTTATTTAATAGCGGATTAAACGCAATAGTCCTTCGAGCAACTCGGTGAACCCGGGAACGGAAATCTAACAACTATAGGTCTTATCATTGATTAACCGTTACATCTTTAGCTGTATATTGCTTTCACAGTTTTTGCTCTTTGTCTATGTATTCATCACTTTTATGGATTTAAAGGTTTATTTAGCAATTTTGTTATCGGAATAGATACATGATGATGTAACTCTCAGAGTTGTTGTTTTTTGTTTTTGCTTGAAACTGGATTAGTTTATATGCCGCGATGTTTTATAGTAAATCAAGACCCTTATACTGGACCCTCCTGAAAATTACGCTGTCCTGTATACGATCATCAGGCTAACGTAAATTCTACTGTCATAATCATTTACAGTTACATTTCACATTTGGTGAAATTCTTCAAGAATCTTCGTAATTTTAACGGTGGTCTTAATTTTGTTTATCAGGAAATTTTTATTTCTTACCAAATTTGGCCCCCCAAAAAACTTGCATTTGTTAAGACTATGTATAAAATTGAATTTATGTCCAAATTATGTAGCTGGAATAAAGAAAAGTTGACTAACAAAATAGCTTGTAGAATCGGCCAGATCATCGCAAGCATTTGAATAGTTATTTGCATTGGTTTGCTTGATGTTTTACGTGGCACCACGTGTAATTTAGGTAAAGGTCAGATTATGAATAGATTAAAATTTTGCTTCAGATGTTTTTTTTAATTTTCTTCTTCTTTTCTTATTTTTCAAAGCCTAGAATGTAAAATGAAGCAGAAACTACTCGGTTTGTGACTGATTCCAAATCTGTTTTCGTTTTTTTAATTATTTATAGTTAAACAGAAAAAACATCCATGCGTCTACTCAGTTTGTGGCTGCTTCAAAATACTCTCTTTTTTTTTTTTACCAAAAACTCAATTTAAAAGTTGATCAAAAACTTATAGGCTTGAATGGTCTGGGTTAATTTCTTTCTGGGTGAAATCTCTGACTCATATTGTAAAGAAATCTCTTTCAGAGTGCAACACTGAGAACATCTGTATAGAGCTTCGGTGTATATATAATGTAGGTTCGGACATCCACCTCGAACACTCAAGGGCACAGCAATTGAAATAAATACAAAATGCCTGTCATGTTTTTATTTCTTTTTAAAAAATGAGCGCGGTTTGCTCCGTGACCCAACTTGTGTCTGGGACAATGTGACAAGATGTTCGGGCGCCTCCCTCTTATACAAAAACCGAGGTTGTGTGTCGTATTGGCTTGTCAAAACACATGTTCTCAATTCAATCGCGCACCGCTCTTCTTTATTCCGGTTTTCCTTTCAATTTTCTGCATCCTTTTACTTAAAGCTGGTTTGCATTTTCCAATTTCACGAAATCTCCTGTTCTATTCATACGAGCATGGCGCGTCTCGTATTTACACCTGGGGTTGAAATGGGACAGAAACGAGGAGTCTAACTTATTTGCTCTGCTACATTCATTCCGTCCTGACCACACCGGCCCGCAATTTAGTCACATAGGCTTAGAGCGAGTGTATTAAAAGCACCTCCGATGAATAGACAGGATTGTGCTGTATTGCATTATTTCTCTCCCGAGTTACGGGTCGGCGGGGATAAGTGAGTGCTCAGTCAGCAAAATTACGTCCGTCATCCCTGTCCGACATACATGCTTTGAAAAGTATCGGATACACTAGCTTAGCTCTTGCCGAAGCACGTTCGCGGGATTCTAGTCGCAAAATTCGTTCTCAGTTAATTAAAAATGTAACCATAGAAGAGGAAAATGTCCCCTGTCGACCTAAACGAAACACTGAGTTTATACCGTGTATTTCAGCGTGCGTTCAACGCGCCAGATTTAGGTATAAAGCCCCCTTACAAATAATCTCGAGCGAATGTTGGACATCTTTTGTAGCTAGAGGCTTTATCTGCATGAGTATTTAGCTTTTTCTCCCTGATCCGATTTCTCAAAGTAATCTTGTCAACAGGTTTTTTCGTTCAAAGACGTTTTTCTTGACAGCTTGTCCTCTGAGCCGACGATGGCAGACTTAAGTCCGTCAACACAAGCTGGCCCAGCTGAAAGTCGCTTAAAAACATCACAGATTTTCGACCCACTCACAAAAAGTGTCACTTGTTTACTACTACTCAAAGTATAATTTCAACGAATATCACGCTTTCAAGAACGTCTTCACATTTTTACCTTTAAAAGCGGACATTGCGTTCGTAAACATTTTCCGAGCAATCAGTTTATAACTCATTCCCAAATGAATTTATTTATAGACCACTTTCACGCACGTCAAAATGTAGCCCCGCGATTGTCGCACGTCGGCTGAATGCCCAGATTTAGTTTTAAGGCTTATCTGAAGAAGAAATGAACACACTCCCTAAGGGCGAATTGAATCTTTTAACAGAGATTTATAGATAAACTTTTTCTAAATTCGTTTATCATCAGGTATTTTCATTAAGATAACTTTACGTGCCAAAATTTTTCAGCCATTCAAATTTAAAATTAATGTTTTGTGTACGATTCCTAAGGCGATAGACAACACATTGCATTTATAATTTACCTTCATTTCCTTGGCCCCATGTCCGTGTATAGCCCTGCGGGAAGAAACGTTCTTCTGAATAGTGAATTAAGCATGAGTCTATAACATATAATGCTTATTTTAACACATTGTCGTCAACATTTTATCTCCACCTATATCCATTAATGCATGATGGCCTTATTTTACGCTGTTTCTTTTCCCTTGAAGGCTACGTTGAGATATGATTGAAGGCTTCTCTTCTCTTCCCCACGCTTTTGTAACTTGGTGAGTTCTCGGAGCAGACGACAGCAGTTCGATTACGTCACAAATCTCTTCAACGTTGAAGATGCTTTGGCACTGTGCCAGAGGAGTTGTACGTTTCTGTCAACATGGATCGTTGGAATCATGCCAATATTTTATGACATTAATAAAACTGACATAATTGGTTCTGCTTACAATTTATAGGTCTGTTTTGAAACCGAAGTGTTTCTCACAGATATAGGCCTATTCGTGAAACAGTTATGGAGACTGATGCTAATAATTTGCAAGATAGTCAACTAATGAAAAAACTCTATTAAAAATATGAGTGAACTCTGCTTGGCTGAATGCTTCACACTCCGTGCTGACATTTATTTCACGTAAACATTATGCCAGCGAAAACCTGACAAACACCATCAACGTCATGGAAATAAACCGTTAATACAAATACACGAGTATTTGCTGAGAATAAAACGTAACTGAATGTTCGTCGAAATATACGATGATTAAATTATGCTATCAAATGATGTACTATTTGATAAAAATATATTTTGTTTAAAAAAAGCGATAAAAATCTGATTTTTTTTTGTTTTTTGTATCTTGGCTCAAAAAGCCAGAAGAAATGACCGTAATCATATGATTTAGTTAAGTTTATTTGCCCCGGAGAGCAACAATGATACAGATAATGTCAAATTTGAAAATATAGGCCTGATCTGAATTTTAATGCAGCTAAAATGTAATTAGCATTTTATATTAAATATACAGAAATGGGCAAATAATTCAGGCTGATGACATGTGTTAATTGCCAGAGGAGTGAATTTGACATGACAAACGTGCTATCATATCCAGGGTTACTTAAAACACTTAAGGCAGGAAATAATAGGAGAAAAGTTTACGACTTTTGCCATCTATGCCATATACTTATGGTAATCACAACGTGGCGTATATACGAGGCCCAGTATATATATGTCTACTTTACGTTATTTGTTTATGATTCAGATTGTATGTAAAAATCAATTTGAAGTCGTCTTGCGTTATAGTAATAAAAGGGAAGTTCGCCGATAACTGCGGAGATTGCAGAATGCCTTTTACCAGGTTTGCGACCAACGGTAATCTCGACATATTGGCAAGGGATATAATTCAATCCACGACAGGCGGACCTCTGGTGCCACAGCATTCGTGAAAGTGGCGCTTTTAAATGACGTCACACAAATTTATCAACTGTAACGTCATTCTAAAATATAATCGATTCTACTTCATACTTTGCGACATTGACTCTAAGATACGCCCAGGCTATCTTGTTTTGCACTTCTTTTATTTGCTGGTCTGTGGTACACGTCGCCCTAAATATTGGCAGATATTAAAGTGCGATGGCCTGGTATAGCGTACGAGAGTTCTTTTAGTCTCTTCTACTATAGAAACTCTAGCTAAAATACGATTGTTGTAACGTTGCTAATAAGTCCACTAATCTCGACCGTTTCGACGTCCACGGGCCACCTACAACCTCCCCTGTTTGACATTTCGAGATACCCATTATCCGCAATGCAGAGTCACCATATAAGTAAAATGTCCTTGTTTACAACGTTTAGCACTTTAGCACAATGAAACAACGAAACGAATCATCGCTTTACACACGGTTTCAGTCTAAACTTTCAGATTAAGTTGATGTAACCGGAAGTGTTATTCTGTTTTTATATAAATTAATATTATTTTATGCAGGTAGAAAACTCATATCTCCTCTAGAATTCGAACCCGGTCTTTCTTTATTTCAAGTCATTGCCTCTACCGACTGAGCTTTGAATTCTCCCCCATATACTAGTACCGGTATATCGATTTTACGTATCATTAAAAACTACTTGATTACCTTTTGAAAAGCCAGACACAAAAAAAAGTAAGGTATTATTTGTCTTCTTTGATCTGAATATCGATATTTTCTGTCACTCGTTTTACTGACACTGTAAAAAGTTAGTGTGAATAAACCAAATGTTTAACATTACAAGCTGCTCATTTACTTTCGTAGAATAGTAACACTTCACTAATTTTGTTTCTTTTCTTATTGGCATTACTCCGCGCGGTCATGTAATTGAATGCCATTGAACTATTCGTGACGAGTAAAGAACATCAATCAATCAATCAATCAATCATGCAATCAATCAATCAATCAATCGATCGATCGATCGACCGACCAACCGACCGACCGACCGACCGACCGACCGACGAATCAATCAATCAATCAATCAATCAATCGACCGACCGACCGACCGACCGACCGACCGACCGACCGACCGACCGACCGACCGTGCGACGAACCAATCAATCCATCAATCAATCAATCAATTAACCTACCG
>JAVFBX010000009.1:47300-74463 GCA_034783855.1 Mopalia kennerleyi | reverse complement strand
CCCCCCCCCCCCCCCCACCTACCCTTTCACATATATAGCACATACATTGTACAGCATTCAATTGCAATTTTTTTTAAATGTTTGCTGGTGCACTCAGTACATAACTTAAGTACATGTATCACATCATTAATGCATGACCTGAGAACATTTTATATGAACAAGCATGTGGTTTAACAGATCTTTGTACTCTCCTTTCATCTCCTGTCTTATGATGTTACATCTGTCATGTTATCAGTTACAAAATATATCCAACAATCATTTGCAAGGATGTACGAAATTAAGACATTGTATTGTACTTTATATCCACATTTTGTGTTATAACAGTTCAAAAAGTGTTCCTTGAAATACATACACTTTAAAGTTTAGCTTTCATTTTTCTTTATGTCCTATATTTTATAATTTAATCACATTGCAGATTAAATTGAAAACAGTAAGTCATTATGAATAAAGATGTTTTTGGTATGTAATTTCAAGACATGTTAATAAAACTTAACAATAAATTTGGATGAAACATGCATTAATTACATTACAAAATATAATGGATCACTTAAGTCTAGTTCATCTTAAAAAAATAAAATCTTAAACAACGAAACAATATGATTCATAAAGATGGTCTGTACATTTACATATCTTTTAAAATAAAACACTATTTTAATAAATTATGTTTATGCTTTTTGTAAGTAAATAATGAAATGGAATGTTTCAAGAGGAGTTGTCTGTTCTGTGCTAGAGTTCATGTCCAGACCATGTTTGGTTGTGAGTGCTTGTGACATGTCAACTTGTATATTTGTTATGACACTTCAGTGTGTCAGTGATTCATTTCTGGGGTTGTATTTTTGTATACACATTGAAGGCACATATGTGCATGTAGCTTTTGTTATTAGACGATTAAGTACTGGGTAATTAGCCCCAGGAAGGAAATGATACAAAATACATGTACATGTATGTATTAAGGGGACCAAATCAGTACCATGTGATTTCAATGGTGTGTTAATTTGCAAGGAGATATTCTTTTGGATTGTGTGTTTTGAAACTTTTGGCAAGTTGTGTAAACGACACTGAAAAGTGACTGATTCTCAGCTTTTCACACCTAAATCTACTTAACAACAGGAGGCTTTTTGTTGGATTTATTGCCTCCCATGGTTCCTGCTTTGTGTGTAAGGACAGCCTTGTGTTTTATGATGTTTATCACTGATGTAATAGAGAGGATTTGGTAAGGCTCAGCAGGGCTCTCTGGTGTGCTTAACAAAGCAGGGTCACTCCACAAGTCCCTTTGTCCACTGACCATTCATATAGGGTGAGTTGTGACCAACACAGCTGTTATAGAAAGTTTCCAAAGGATCTATCAGTTTGTCTCTGGGACTGTTTCTCTGTACATGTGTAGTTGCCCACAGCTTGGTCTGCATACCCCAGGGATCCACTAGGCTTTATAATTGATCAGTACAGTATCTTCTATTGATTAGTAAATTAGGCAGCTGCGAAGAAGGGACCACTATTTGACAGTTTCCTTAGATCAGGCTGTATAATGTTTATGCTGAACTTGATAGGGGACCCACAAGGTGACAGTAAGATGGCTTGCCTGGCTCCAACCCCTTGTTCCCCATCCTTTTCTCTGAAGAACCAGTCTTTCCCTGGGCACTTGCAGGTTAGTATGGGTTAGAAATGTCATTACTGATTTTACTGATCGCCCTGGCCATGATGGATGAAGGAAGGGCTTGTTACCAAAAGGCTGCAGGCACCAAGTTGAAATTGATGCTATGCCCAGAATGTGATCTGTCTGTGTAGTCCCAGAAAGCTTGGACTGCCAGAGGATTGGTGCTGGTGGAAGCAGCCATCATGAATTATTCATCTTTCCTATAGAGTGTGGAATGTTATACAGAAAGTGGTCAGAGTTATCAATAAAGGCTGTTATGGGCAGGGCTCTTTAGAATATTTTGCTTTATGTCCAATCTCATATTAACTATACCCAACTGATGAGGAAGCGTTAAAGGTTGAGCAGTAACATTACAAAGTTCCACTCAGATATCTGAATCCAGTTTAATTTAGTTCTATTTATTCTCAGTACATCTGCTTTATATCACGTTTATTACCATTTTTTGGGGGGGTTGATACATTTGCTAGTATGAGTCTATGGGAGTAGGTTATAAGCCAAGCACTTGACCGTGTAATAGGAAGATGCTATAGATAGTCTATAGCTTTAGCGGAAACTGGCTCTGGTTCCAATGGTATTCTCGCCCAGTGTTTGAGGAGAAGCACATCACATAGATCTATACATCTGAGAGTTAAAAGGAGCTGCTGCAATAGCCATGCTGTCTTCAGTCTCTAATAGGTTAATGTTACATGTGATGGAGAAAGAGATCCAAGCTGGGTCACTGGAGACCAATAGAGATACTGTAAGTAACATAGTGTTCTACATTCCATAATGGTCATAAAAAAACTTCTTTGAGATTAGGGCTGTACTAAGAAGATAGGATAAGTGTAGAGGCCCATGTATGTAACTGTAAGTTAGAATTGACTTACATGTATTTTGCCGAGGAGGGGTATCATTTAGCACTTTCATATTTGGATAACATAATTGTTTCTAGCGCTTAATCAGAATGTAGGATGAATTTCTTCAATGATTACTGTTGGGATTTTTTAAGAAACTGCAGATGTAAATACGGTTTGAGGATATTGGTCATTTAATTGTATTTTAGTCTGATAGAATTTCACAATTATTGAAACAGACAGATTGTTTACTTTAATGTGATGGAGATCTTGTAATCAGTATCGTGACGTATTTGAATTGCCCATTAAAGCAAGGCTATCATATAAAATATAGAAGTCGGTTTATTTGACTTGTATTTGATCTCCTTACTCATCTCTGAAAAACATAAATTTGATTCTTAAGATGATACATGTATCATATTTTCACAACTAAGAAAAAACTGACATTTATTCATAATCAAAAGTAGCCAAATCATCAAATCACCCGAGTTCGACCACCGATGGAGTTAGTTCTACGTATATTTTTCATTAAATAAATTTTGTAATGTATAATTAACTGTATGGTCATTTAATTTTTACTGTAGGCAAGAGCATTGTAGGGATTTCTAAATAGGTTTAATAGAATAAGATGTGTTTTTAAGAAGTGTGTCTAAGTCTTGCTTTAAGAATTGCAATTCTGACACAGTTGTAATGCAACCTTTAAGATTCGTATTCATTTTCAGCAAACTCGATATTATACATCATGCACAGTATCAAATAATTGATAAGTTTCTATAAATAGCCATGTTTGATAAGCTGGTTCCCTTTGGCCATCCACTGCTCAACTTGTTCCCCATGTTAGAAGTGGCCTAAAAATTCTCCTCATTAAGTATTGTTTCAGTCCATTTCACAACAGGCTTGGGGCTATGTCCTGATTTGCAGAAATATCTTCATTTGTGTTTATTTTTATTCTGACCCCAGTCTACTTAGACCTGTTTCAAATCTGAATGCAAGGGTATGGCCAGGTACAATATTAATGGAATACCAACAGAACAAAGTGGCTGGGCTAGTTTGTAGAGTTAGAGAAAAACATGTAACATAATTCACTTTCCGCCATCCCTAGTTTCATGTACATGTAGATGAACCGTACATGTGCAGTTGTGTGAAGAAGGCCTCCAGTTTTGTATGACAAAGCTGGCTTGATTAGTGATCTGACGGCTCGTTAAGCAGAGAGTTTGCTGGTGCTTATTTGTGGACCTTCAGACATCAGTATTAAGCTGGTGGCTGCTACTCGTACACACGCAGTTCATCTCCCACAATGCATGCCAAACATGTTCTAGGCTACAATGTAATTGTAAGTACTTAGAGGAACATTTATTTATATGGTATAGATGGGGGCTTGTTCATGTTAAAGTGGTTGGGATATATCACTCTGGTTTAATATAAGCAATTATTCTGCTGCTATATACAGATAGAGGGAGAATATAGAGCATCATCTGGCTGTACATTCAGTACATCTAGAGAAGGACCATCCTGTCACATGATACATTTGACTGACTTATCTGGTTATTGTAATATATTAAAATGAGCAGGGCCATAAATGCTCACATAACACCAGCATTTACTATGTATTGAAATTGTAACAGTAACTGTATTCTATTTTATTGCGACTACACAAGTAAGAAGGGTTTATTTTTAGATATGTTTCCTAAATAAATCATAAATATTATTTATATAATATATTTGATGCCTGTAGAGAACACGATCAGTATTTTGTTAGTCTTTTTATGCAAGTTAAATAATTAAGTATGACCCCAGATGCATGTACACGTATATAATATTTTTAGTTGTTTATTGGTTGTATTTACAGTGGAGTTGTGCATAGAATCATGCTGGTATAAGAAAGATTTGATCAGCCCTTACAGTGTAGTTTGTTGTTATTTTACTGGTGCCTCCATGTGTTTATACAAGTGAAACCACATACTGTACTGTATTAGTACACGTATTGGTTACACTATGAAGCCAATCCTCCCAAGCCAGACGTCACTCAATTCTTTCATCTAAATGTACATTAAACTCTCACACACTATTAACATCCTGTTTCCACACTTGGATATATTTGACTTCCCATAGAGGACATACAGTTTCGTAAGTGTTCAACTACATGTACTATTCAATAAAATATGTTATAATGTATTAAATAAATACAAGTGTAATTCTTAAGATACATGTAGTCATAGAACATGTTAAACTTTAAAATATTTTTACTACAAATCCTTTTTTAATAGATTTTATTTAGAACGTTTTTACTCCATAGATAATGTGTAGCTTTGTATTCAAATATTTAATAGTATTTTCCATGTTAGTTTATTCTCATAAATCAAACCCTTTTAATTTTAATGCACACATGCTCAGATATATATAAAAAAAATTTAATTTGTGTGATAGTTGAGCACCAAAATAAAGCGAAGATTAGGGTAATTTTCAACTTACATACATGTATGAATATCTTACCCTACCTACCCTTATGATTAGTCACATCTCCTTCACGTGTGAAAAATTAGCTCCCTCAGCTGTATTGTATTTAATATGTCACATGAGTTTTTAAAATTTATCAGGGTTATATTTTCATCTCTGTAGTCTCCGTAGGATCATGCTGGTAGAATGCTGGCCGTTTCAGTACATGCACTTGTACCTGCTATTTAATTCACAGAACTGATAATTTAACAGAATATCGTATATATACTTAGTGTGTTATTCATGCATCCAGAGAAAGTGTTATATCCCATAATGAATTGTATATGTATAAGTTGTTTGGCATTTTGCTGCTTAGAATTTGCCATTTAGATTATAATCTCTCCCAGTTTCAAGTGGCTGACATTTTGGATAATTTCCTATTATTATCATTATTTACAAATTAGCCAGCCAATTTTCCACCCTGAATACAAATTCTATGTTCTGAGGGCACATCTAAATTGATGTAATTATGCTGGTGTGTTCCCATGGGGGTCTAGGCAGAGATACATTTGGGGATGTTGAGATCAGGATTTAGTATTGCATGTGTCAGTGAACGACCAAGTCGGATTAGTGGCCACTAAGATTGGGAGTAGTTTGTAGTCTAGAGCTATCGCAAATCGCAAATCTGTTATTTACTCCTGTATAAAGGACTAAAGAAGTCTTCACTCCGGTCTCCCAAGTCAAGATTGTTTTCTATTTTGTGTGGTTATCCCTCCACTAAATTCAGTATGCTGGTAGGTATCCAAAATAATTCTGTACTAACCTGTTTAAAGGCTGTGTTTATACAATTTCTTCAATTTATGTTCTAACAAAGCTTTACAAAATATATTTACCAAGGAAAGCTGTAAGTTAGCATTTTTCTTAAATATACAAGGTGCTTTCATTAGATTGATGTACTGTATGTAAGTCGTTCATTATGATGAGTTATGTACGGAATACAGTTACTGTTAAGGGAATAATCTGCTAACGGCTGTGTACATTTATGCACAAATCATTTTATAAGAGTTTACTTTTATCCTTTTATTCAGAAATATTTCTCAACATATTTCCCCTAATTGAGGAAGCCTTAGGGCATACATGTTGGTCATGTCACATACAGCTATTCTTTTGCATTTACCCTATTGTTTAAACAAAAATGGCTTACTGATTCTTTATCAAAGGATTCATTGTGAGATGTAAAGAGTTTTTATTGTGCGCCTTTAAAGCAGTTTTATTAGATAGAGTTGTTTCATTCTGAGCTCAGCCTGGAAAGTATTCTGTTTATAGACATCGCAAGAAGGACGTCCATTTTTCAATAAGAACCAGCAGTGGGAAGCTATTTTTTGCACTTCGCAATTGTATTGTATTTCAAATTACATATAGAATGCATCACTATTGATGTACTGATAACCACTTTATCTGTTGTCCATGACCGCATCTACATGTATTTGTAATTTATTTTGTTCTTTTAAATAATTTAAGACATACAATTCCATTGCTTGCGTTTATCTTTACGTTGTCTGTCTTCAAACGTATTATAAGGGTGTCGCTACTGTAAACTTAGTGTAGAATTACATGCACACAGTCTTACATGTTGTTAGGTTAATCGTTACAATTTGTAGTTAAACTATTGATGAATTTGACTTTGAAATGGTTACTTATGAAGTACCTGTTTTGTTTTTCCAGCACATGGTTCAGAATCAGATGACCCCCTCTTACCAGTTCGCCCAACCGGGGCTGGAGGAGTACCACCATCAGGTGGTAAGCACAGCTTCCACCGTCACGCCCGATGGCCAGTTTAAGGATCAGCAGGCTTTCAGCCCCCCTACCGCCGCTGCCGTCACTGCTAACGGAGGTGTGGAGCAGCAGACGGTAAGACGGGCTCTACAATTACATGACGTAGGTTTTTATTGTACATTCTGCATGGACGTTGGGTTTTTCCTGGTGTTTCTGAGTTGGCTGTAACCACTGGGCTTGGGTTTGGTAACCATTGGATCCTGAGTGACTCCCACGAGTCATTCACAACGGTTCCTTTTTTTGTTGTATTCACACTAACTCACTCTTATATAGCTAACCTAACACCACATCTTAGAGCTGTAGTTCTTTCAATTTGATGTAGTGTGCAATATACTTGTTTTTCTAATAGTCAAATCCACATGTTTGCTAGCAATAGAAAATACTACATGTACAACTGTGTTAATTGGTTTGAGTGACAGTATTTGGGTAAATATTTATGAAAAGGATGCTTAACAGCAAAATAAACTTATTTTGGTTTGGGGAAAATTTAAACAAAATTTCTTTATTTTAAAAACATAAATTCTTTGCACAAACAAATAATTAAGGAAAAGAATTCTCCTCTGGTTAAACGTAGTTCACACAGTACAATTCTGCTTCTCATGATAAAAATTGAAATAAATGCAGAAGAGATTAATCCTAATGCTGGTTTAATTTATTCAGTTATTTACAGAGACGTCAACATCAACATGACTCAACAGTCTCTTCTTAATTTTCTTTGTGTAGTCACGTCCAACAAAAGCATCTTAAGTGATCACACTGCATGTTTTAATTCTGTAAAAATAAGTACAGGAAAACAAGGCAATCTAGTGTATCTGAATCTATGTACACGTATAAGACATTAAGTGGTTTAAGTAAACAGTAGTGTTTGTGGAGACCACATAACAAAGAGAACATGTCAAACCTTATATCCACAATTACAGCTTTGTTTTAACTTTTAAATAAATTTACATATAAATATTTTTGGCTTTTTTTCTGCTTCTTAGTTTCAAATAAAGTTTACTTAAACCATTTTCCGTTTAAATGTAAAAAAATAAATCGACTGATCCAATTAAATTACAGACTTCTTTTAGCATTCTTTTGCTAATGTGAAACAGCAAAAGAATGTAGATGTAATAGTTCAACAGAATTTTCATAACAATTATTCCAAAGTTAAGACTGAAAATGAAACTTAGCTTCTTTCTCCTTTTATTTTTCATTTTGCCCCCCACGTAAAATTATAGACCTTTATCTGTTATTTGTTTCTATTTCTACTTAGATTTCAGGCATAGGTTGGCCCAGAGCAGCTGTAAGGAAGTTGCATTTAATTATATTGACGCTTAGTTATTTGGGGCAATTATTGAATTGTTGTAGAGACCAGAAAGCATCTTAAGTTTACATTTCTTTAGCTTGTTGTTTGGATTCCCACTACTGACCTGATCCCCATTACAGTGTGGTCAAAATTTATGGCAGAATTTTGCTTCAAAGGATTTGGGGTTTTTTACCTAAAAAGAAGTTTGCATGAATCTGTTGTTTCTTTTAGGACATTTTACTACTGATAACAAAGTTATGCATGTCAACAATGCTGTAATTCATACATTTGAAATTTAAAAAATTCAAAGAGTAGATTTATGGATGGGTTTATATGCTTTTATCCATGCAGAAAAAAATTATATTGCAACTTTTAGTTCTTGGATATTCAGTTCTTTATTTGTTTGGGAATTTATTTTCTCTTTCTATAAACTCTTTTGGTAGATTGCAATATTTTAGTCATATTTGATTTTATGAGTGAATGTTGAATTTGTTGAAATATTTTCTGCCTGATGTGTTGTATGTTATATTATTTTCTATGAAAAGTGAAAGTATATTGCATGGTAAAAATGTAAATTTCAATAATCCTAATCAGAAAATATCACATCTTCCAAACCAGTCAGATATTGTTGGACATTTATTCCTCACTTGCTGTATTTCAATACACAGTTTATGCCTGTATCATTTAACTATTAGTCAATTGTATTTTACTTGCAAACAAATAATATGGTTGTGTAAAAATGCATGATACATGGATGTTAATTCAGCCCTAATGTACTATATATAGAAATTAGAACCTACTTGTATCTCTTTCCTGTCAAATGTTGTCTTATATAGTTTAATACTTTTTGTGACAATGCATGGACTTACTGATTTCTTTTATCTTTGGTTCCTTTAAACTTCAAGTAAAAGTCTTTACTTTGATTTGTTTTCTAATTTTAAAAACTTGAATTTAGTGATTGTATTGTAAATTTGTTTGTTTTTATGCCTGTGATAATGAATCATCTGTTTACTGGCGAGATAATTGATTTAAATAACAGGTTTTTTAAGTTCCTGTTTATTGCCTGTTTTTAGCTACCAATTTGATATCTACATGTATGTCTGTTTCTTAGGACCTGACAAAATAATTGAATAACTGACCATATATTTTTGTTACAATAGCAAACCGATTTAGAAGGAGAAGCACAATCTTCAGCCACCACTGCAGTCGCCACATCACCATCAAATTCAGGGCCTAAGAGGTTACACGTTTCAAACATACCCTTCAGATTCAGAGAAGCAGATTTACGGCAGTTATTAGCAGTAAGTCAAGAGATTAATAATAGTTAGCTATTTAGATTGTGAAGATTAACAGCATTATCCATAATTTAGGAGATTGCTTTCTGCGGTACTAGTTCAGACAATTCTGCTGGAGGCATTTTCATACAGCACTTTATAGTCTGAACATTTTCTAAATTAGTATCAATTCTTGCGGAGAAAGTTTCACCCGAAATTGGTGTTTATCAGCAGACCCGGTCTAGTTTCCATGCAGAATGTATGAGAAACAGAAACAGTCAAATACTAAGTCTGGTTTCTATGAATATGAGAAAGATTGCAAACAAAAACATTCATATAAATTTGGAATTTGAATTAAGTGTAATTACTTAACAAGAAAGAATAGCCACCTTCCTGGATAGACCACTTATTTTTTTATTATAGATTACTGAATTCTTAGTTTATACATACATGTAGGTTAAAGTCGTAGTCATAATTAAAAGGAAGATAATTTAAAAAAAATTAAAAAGTTTTATATTTCATTTAACATGATTTTCATTATCTGTGAATATAACCAAAAAAGGGTATGTATTTACTTCACTATTAGGGATAACTTTTAAAAAATCCCAGTGAAAAAACATGTATTACTATTTGACTTGATATCTTTATATTGTTGAGATTTTGTTTAAGCTTAAGTGTTTTCCTCATTTTATTTCAGTTTGGACCAATTTTAGATGTGGAAATAATCTTTAACGAGAGGGGATCAAAGGTATGTGCACAGTTACCTTTGGCCACACCTTTATTCAGGTGTTTATGAAATAAAGATGTCTCTCCTATTTATCTAAAACGCAAAGCCAATTAAAAATTGTATTTATAAACAATAAGGAGCATTTTTGTCTTCCGACTTTCTTCAAATTCAGTCTTATATTTCAATATTTAAAAATTCAACTTTTTGTAAAGCTTTATTTACAATTATTAAGGAAATGTTAAAACTGAGACATCTGCTTTCTGAGCCAAATTGTACCTAGGTAAAGATGAACATCTGATTCTTTATGCTATTAAAGGAAGTTTATTTTTCATAACTCAAAATCCAAAAATTTGTAAATTTAAATCTTTCAATCTGAAAATTCTGATTGTTTAATACCAAGAGACTTTTAGTCCTGTATGACTGTCATTGCTTTTCTTATTCTGATGGCTTCAGTAACATACTTTTCATATTTTTTTCTTTTTTGGCATAAACTATCAGATGTTATGTTAAGTGATTGTTATGTGACTGTAATTTGATCTTATATGCATATTTTTCACAGATCTTTCTGATTATACCTTTTAAAAAATATAAGAAATATTATTATCAGGCATTTTAAGTTGCCATGGTACCCTAATTTTTGAAAGCCCATGTGTTTACATTTCGCTTGTTTCTGATGCTCGAAGAAAAGTCAAGTAGCGAGTAAAGAATATTTATTTCATGAGAAGGTTCACCAAAGGTCAAAATCAATAACAAGATTTGCTGGTGCTATAGAAGGAATGGAAGATAATGCGCTAAAATTGCCCAATAATTTAATCATGCTAGATCTGTGAAGGATATTCCAGTATTGCTTTATCTGTTAGATGTATATTTAGTTCCTGGTTATTTCAGTTGTAAATTGATAAAGATAATGGGTGAGATAATTTGTTCTTGGTAATTCCATGAGTAAATATTACATGTAGAATGATACATATAATTGCTTTATTATCATTTTGTACCTGATAGTGTTTGAAATATCAGGTGGCTTGCAATGCATTGGAACAAGATTTTCTGGAATTTTGAGAACAAATACTAAGTGTCTGACATAGGCACTCTAATACTTGTCTGGCTTGTTTATTTAACAAAATATTTTTTAACAAGAAACCTGATCTAACTTTCTCTGAAATGCCAGTACTTGGTGCTCAGTTTGATCTTAAGTGTAGGGTCATTCTGCCATTGTAATATATACATTGTATCAATGCCTGATAGCCACCTGCTTTTTCATATTGTTTGAAATATGTAAACTGTCCCAATGTTCTCCATAAATCGTGTTAAGGGCTTACTTTTTAACCTTGTAACTTCTGGATGAAAGTGATATTCTACTTGTGAAAAGTTTGGTCTGCCATGGTTGATAACTATTGTGGTGACTGTTGTTGTGATTCCTCTCTAATCCTATTTAATTTCAAAAGATTTTCTTAAAAATCTATTTTGTACATGTGGTTCTTTGAAAATCACCGTTTTTTTTTATGAGAGTTATTTTGTTGTACTAAATTCCATTTCTCTGGCACCCTTTGATTAACTCACCAAGAAGAAAAATATAATCCAAAAAATAACACCAACAACTTTCCTGTGACTTTCTGATTCTTTTGCTTTCACTTGTCTTTGATGCATTTCGGCATTTATTACGGTGTATAACTACACTTGTGTGCACCAGAAGTGTGTATAAACTGTCTCTTGCTCTTTAAGGATGATACAAACTGCCTCGAATCTCAAGATTATTTTTTTTTTTTACTAAATTACTAATAATATTAATGTCATTAACAAAATGCATGATTATGCTGTTGGAAACCATGGCAACCAGTGTAAATTTTGGAAACTTGAAGAGTAATTGTTAATAAAGGCAAAGGAACAAACAAAAAAACGTTATCGTTGTTGATGACTAAGAAGCAAGACTGTGTTATAGTTGTGTATTAAGAAGCAGCAGTGTGCTGAAGGTATAGAATACTCCAGAAGTTACAAGTGTACCTCGCTATGTGTGATGTGTGTGTTCCATGTATGTGTGTGGTCCTGATGTCATTAATTGTTATAATGTGTAGTTAAACATGGCACCTAGACTAACCGGCACAAACTATACTACTGCAATATGTGCATTAATCCAGCTTCTATAGATATTGTCCAGTGATGTATGTCAGTGATGCCGTGTTATGACATCTGTCTTGTTCTGTCCTTGTCCTGTCAGTGTGAGTGTTTCTATGTGAGTGAGAAAGTGACTAGACCAAGTAGCATGAAAGCATGCTGCTTCTTAGTGATCAGCATGCTTTCCGCCCATGGCCGCCCCGCCCACTTCCAACTCTATGTATTAGGTCCTCTGATTATTCCTACATGTGCCCCTATTGTTATAATCTATGTACATTCGGCATGACTGTTTAATATGATGATGATGATGATGATCATGATGATAATGTGATATTTAACGTTAAATAATTTACAAATGGATTTGCACGAATTTTAATGCATGCTCCTTATTTTCCTCATGCATGCAGGGATTCGGTTTTGTAACTTTCGCAAATAGCGCGGATGCTGACCGAGCACGAGAGAAATTGAACGGCACTGTGGTTGAGGGAAGGAAAATTGAGGTGCATGAACTATTATTTACCATTTGTGGTAGCACAACACTAAATGCTAAGAGTTTATAATTTTTCCAGTGTGCAGTATTAAGAAATGCCTGTCAATGTCTGTGTCTGCTTTGTATCTAGAATCCAAAAGAGACATTTTTATTAACTTTTCTCCCCCCTTGAGTCAGTGAGTTTGGCTGTCTGACTTCTCTATCTTTTTTTTTTTGTACAGTAGGTGTTCAGTGAAGTCCGTCCACACCTTCACCGTTTATATCTTGCATTTTTTCGTATACTTTGGCCCCAACCGTTTCTGATTATATTTTTTTGATATTTTTGGTGTGAGATGTCAATGTACATGTTAGAATTCTGGCTCCTTTTGTCCTCGTAGCGTTGTAGGCTGTGTGGCAGTGGTCCAAGTATTCATTGGGGCAGTGATCACCTACCCACGGTGTCAGTGCATTTTGGGCAAATGGATGTGCCATGTCTGCATTGTATAAAAGCATTGCTCTAGTATCAACACTATTCTAATTCAATATTGTGGCATTTCTTCATGCTGACATACATATCATCTCATTTTACATTGTAGTTTTTCTCTAGTATAACTGCCTAGGTGTGACCCTCTAGATACGGTATAAAATTGTAACCAAGGTAAATCTTTGAACTAGATACAAAGATAAAATAGATCAAAAATTTGCAGAAGAACAAATACGCAATTATAAAAATTGATCTGGACTTGTTGAAAAATTGAGACCTGAAATAGTTTTCTTGAGCTGCCTATTGTAATAATTGGACATCCTGAAATAATAAGCATTTTATCACCTGATTGCATTTGTAACATGGTGAATCAAGAAGGCTCTCTAAATAGCTGTTAGGTGTCTTCCCCCATTACACTGGCATCTGCCATTGGCTAGTATATCATCAGGACCTATCTTGCTAGTCAACCTTTTTTCTATCTTGTTTCTGTGCTGCAAAATTGTCCCTCCCTCTCTTGCCCCTTTAAAGTAGGCTAGATTTCACAGACAGGCAGACTTGGTACTGAGTAATTTATTTTGTAAAAATATATTCATTTTATTTATAAAAAGATAAAGTACAGAAAGGCACACATTTTTTTTTTTAATTTGATATTTTTATTGTTATTGTCAGTTCTCCTTCTATTTTAAAAACATGTGGTCTTGTATTTATTAATTTAACTCTGAAAAGTCTTGACCATCTTTCTGATCATCTAACGACAACATTGTTATGTCGATATATTGATGCTGTGATTTAGTCAGTAATAATTTTAAATTTTATTTACACTGTCCATGAACTGAAGGATAGCTGACAATCATTTTTATCATACCAGCAGTATATTATTTTTCTGAAATGCAGAAATTTTCAAAAATTTAGTTGTCTAATTGTTTGACATTAGAAATTCTTTTGTTCAAGCCATTTCTCTCTGATGTTATTGGCAGATATCATCAAATCAGCTTTTTACAATTTATAGAATTATTGCCTCCTAATATCCTTATCTAAATTGAGTTATGTAAGCTTATCACAATTTAGAGGATAATATACTGCTGGGTTCCCTGACACTATCCAGATATTCCAGTTTGCCTGCCTTCTTTGCCTCATAAAACCACTTAAGTTGGTGAACTGATATGATAGAATCAAGATTTTCTGGCTCCAAAGAGGCACATTGAACCCATCCTATCCAGAGCTATTAAAGGCAGATGGAACCATAACTTACTGCTTCTGTCCACATTTGGAATCTAATAAGGGCATATCCATATGAGTCATCCTCTAGCCCAAGATAAAGAAACCTCTTTCTGGAAGTTTGGCAATAACTCATCCATGCCCAATCTCAAATCTGGTAGAATATACAGGCAGCAAATTATAAAGATTTCTTATTGATCCGAGGTCTGGCACAAACTGGAAATTTGGGTAGCATGAAAGGGATATATATTTTTTTCAACTGTAATCTCTGTTGGGTATCTGAAGGTTGTCACAACCATTACCATTTCATCTATCAAGTTTCTTTCTTTCTTTTTTTTTTACTTGAGCTTTCCTTAAATTACTTCTTTTTTTTCTCAAGTTTTAAGTGTAAATTTAGTACAGTCAATTGTTTCATTAAATCGTTAAATTCAAAGTTAAAATTGTTTGAATTAATTTTTTAAATTTGTTATTTATTAATGTGAATTTAGATGTTTGTAAAGTAATTTAATCATTGTTGAATAATTGGTTGTGACAAGCTCGTTTAAACTGCTGACAAAAGAAATGTTTTGGAAAACTTCAAAGACTACCAAATAAAAAGCCAGCAAATGAGGAAACTTGCTGGAGTTTCTACTTTTAAATAATCTTTCTGAGTTGATCAGCAGTTTGGACGTACCCAAATCAAATGTATGTTTTCAATACTAAGAAAACACGAACTTGTTATTGACTGTTTATTACACATTTTGTAGGTAAATAATGCCACTGCCCGTGTTATGACTAAAAAGACCCCAGCTCCTGTTATTCCAAATGGTAAGAGATCTCTTTGTTCTAACTATGGCAGAAGCCTTTCTATTTGCAACATGTCAAACTTAAAAATATAAGTACAACATAAAACCCCAATCAAGCAAACAAGCCTTAAAGCAGAGAATGAGATTGAAATTGATTAATTAATCAGCAATCCAGTCTAGTTTGTTTAGTATACGAGTTTGATGGGCACTATTCAATGTCTAATCAGAAACTGTTGGTTATTAATCGGACATATTTTAGTAATTAGCAAAAATTTTAATAATTAATACAGTTTTTTTTTGCTTTCATTTTGATGCTGTGTCAGAGTGACTTATAATTCTGTGTAATTTACATTACCATCTAGTTTTGGTGTCAAAACCTAGCTCTTGAGTTTTCCCAGGACCACATTCTCTATGTGTTAATGGGACCAGCTGTTTTGTTTTCTATCAGGCTCCACTCACAATAATAGTCAGGCTTTGTTTATGTTAATTCAAACACATGTTTATTATTCACCAACCTACATAGCACACTGTCCCTATATAGAACACTGGCACTCCATTTAGCTGCCATGTTTTACAGCCTACATTATCTACCATGAAGTAGAACTCTAACTAACCCCATACACCATACTGCTGATACACACATGTGGAAAGAATTAAAATGGGCCAAAAAACTGCCAGATAAAATAAAATGGCCTTGAATAGTAATTGTATGGCATTTATATGGTTATAAAACACCTCAGGTTTAATATAGGTTGATGGCACTGTCACATATGTTATATCAAAAAACCCATTTACATGTGTATTTTATTAGAAGAAATATTATTGAGTTATTTCACACCTAGGACTTGGTGTGTGAACAATACCAGCAGTATAATTAACCCATTAAATGGCTCGGCATGATGCAATAATTGTGATATACTTGTATAGTCTCATGAACAGTTTATCAATATTTCTATCCTAGTTGGCTTTCCCTTATTTTCTAGTGCAATAGCCCTATCTGTAGTTGGAGATTGATACATGTATAATGTGTATAAATAGCCCAGACCATTTACCTCATCCATCTCTTTGGTACTTCCCCTTATGTGTACACCCTGTTATTTGTACAATGGTATGACTCATCATGCCTGGACTGTGTACATAGTATACATGTATGTACCAGTAACTTTCTGAGATGGAGAAGAAACAATCGCAATGTTTAAGATGCTTGTTAAATACATTTGTTATTCATGTCTCGATTAGGTTCATATCTATATAAATCTTGATTATGTTTTCAATAACACATCTTGCAACAGTTTCATGTCTTATTTTTATTTTGAACATTTATTAATGTATGTGCTTTGCTTTCTTCCTTCTGTCAACAGCTGCTGCATTAAGAGGTGTAGCATTAACCAGAGGTAGGGCGGCTGCTGCCAGAGGGGCATACACTGCCGCAGCCGCTGCTGCCGCCGCAGCATTCCGCCACCCAGCCCCACTTGCCACTGCTGCCACTGCATTGCCATACACAGCGTAAGTAACTTCTCTCTATCAATTTCATGAAACAAACTATCATATGATGATATGAGTTATATAAAAGGGTACAGAACATTGTTAAACTCTAATCAAACAATCCTACACATGAGAGTATAGTCAAAAAAAAAATGTTGTGACTCTCAACTTCCATCATCCAAAATATGGAGAGTAATTAAACCTTTATCTTCATTGGCTTATTAAAGAAATCTTATGTCATGGACTGCATAATTGGGTATGGTTGGTGGCTTTACAACTGTCAATACATGTACATCTATTGTATCAACTTAGTACTGCGTTAAACCCCAAACAAACCAATAAATCAGTGTGCATCTCACAGCCTAGAGTCCTCATTTAAGTATGTTAATACTTTGTTTAATTTCCATAACAGTATGAAGTGCCATTATCATAAATCAATAAAATTGCTGTATACTATAGTAGATGTGTATGTATACAAACATCCGATGTCTTGATATATAAAACGGTCTATCTGCATCAATAAAAGAAAACAACAAAAAAACCTAGTACCAAATGTGTGTTTGTGGAATAGAAGTACATGACTAATCGCTATGCACCACGATAGGATTATATTAAGGGCTTTTATTTTGGATCACTGTTCTGCTGCCAAGTCTGTTGGAGGCTGTCCAAGTACGTCAATGGTTCTGCTATTTGCTAAACTCAGTATTTTCATCCAGCCTTGCTATAAAATGATGAAGAGCATAAAACAAGTATTTGTACAGTTACAATGTAGTTTGAATTGAATTGATTATGGTGGGTGTTTTTATACAGCCTGTTATCCAGCAAATTCACCAGCGTATGAAGGAAATTGCACCTTAGGACATAAATAAATGTATATTTTTGTTTATTCCAACATCTGGTACATATAAAAAAGAGGTTATTTGCGTCCGTACGTTTTAAATTCATTATGTACGCTTGTTCTTTTTTTCTGGCATTCATTAGTACTCTCTGACTCATTCTGAATGGAATTATGCCATTTGGCATTTATATGGACTGTATAGAAATCTGTTTTATTCAACCCATTTTTTTGGTTTTAAGTACTCCAAATTAAACATCTAAAAAAACATTTAACTCTTGTAAAATTTATATTTTGTTTTATGTATTTTAATAAAGCTTGATTTATTTATAATATTTTCTTCATATGTTTGCAGGGGAGTTTACCAGGACCCATTTTTAGCTGCGACCGCATACCCAGAGCGGTATCAGGTTGGTAACGTTGTAAGTAGATGCATGGTGTTTTTACTTATCTTACTTACAAAACACACACACACACTCGACTTTGAAATGGCACACTTAAAGAGATTCAAAAACTGTTAAGCCTTCAGGTTAAAGATGACATAAACTATGTGTATATGTATGGAAGTAGATACATGTATCACCATATATGAGGTTTACTCTCTGCTTTCCTCTGTATTTAAGCAGGGAATGGTTTGAAGTGAAGAATCCGTCTTGATATAAGTGAAATACCCTTGAGCACGACTCTTAACCATCGATTAATCAAAAAACGAACAAACCAAATGTTGCCAAGACAAGTGTTGCAAATACTAACCCAACCATCTGTATTGGAAATTGATAATCTTGTAAGCTTGAAACATTCCATCAAAAATTAATCAGACAGTGTAACCCAGAAAGATTAAACCCTTAGGCCTAATTGTCAAAAAAAACAAAACGTTTTCATATGCTTGAATCAGATTTACAGTATAATTTAGACACTCTGCAAATACCAGGCCAGACAATACTTTTGTTTGATACTGCACTCAAATTCTCGCATAATTTTAAGCAACTTTTCATTCTTCTTTATTATTTATAGACTTTTCCATATTGTGTCCAGGTCACAGCTTCTGATTCACATCTAATTAATTTTATTAACACTGGGTGGTTATTGTGACAATTTATCCCTTTATGTTAGTTTGGCTTTGGTTTTTGAAACTTTTATATAAACTCTTCTTTCCTCGCAATTCGTTCGTTAAATTGTTTTGATTTTGTTTTTGTTTTGCTCTGCTCATTATTCAAAAATTTATTTGAAATTTCTCAGCCTTATTTTGTTCAATAAATCACAACCAACTAGATAAAAATATGTATTGTGCTTATAGAATAATACCCACTATAATCATTTGCGGTGTGTTTGAAATAATATGAGTGGATTTTGTTTGAGTGACTATTTTTTATGTGGTGTGAATTTTTTTTTTTAAAGCGTACCCAAGTTATTTAGTGTTAGTGAGGGTTCTGTGGCTCATTTTGTGGAATGTGAGACCTGTAATGTCAAAAAGGGGCATTGTCTTTTGATGTCAAAACAACTGCGATTTTTTTGCCTTTTTTGTAACAGTTAAACCTGTATGTTACCATGGAAAAGTACCACTACTGCGCATATTCTGACAACAGAAGACAGCCATTTGAAGATTAGATTACCTCCCTTGCAAACATGTTAAGACCCCTATTGATATGCATAATGTAGATGTAGAAAGGGGAACAACTCTTGGTCATTTACAAAACATCCTAACACTCATTATAAAGCTACTAAAGGACTTGTAATAAAACTGCAAAATATAAGTTTTACTGAAACAAAGGAGCTGCAGTTAGATAGGTGGTACACCTGTTTGCTAATTCAACCATATAATTGTTTGAACCACCCTCTAGTACTACACTTAGGATTATGAATTTAGTGAATGAGAATGTATCATTTATTATCTACACATGTATAAAAATTTATTTATTTTTGTTTGATTTAGATTGTTACATCACAACCATATGCAGCTGGATATCCCGGGGCAGCAGCCCGTTATGCAATCCCTGCTGTAGCCTCTGCAGCCACATACGCTGCTGCGGCTGGGTAAGACTTTCATTTCAATTCATCATTCCACCTTTAATTGTCCTTTCAGTCTAGTTGAAATTGTAGAAGAGCAATACAGGTTCCAAGCAGGCTGTCATTACTAGACACTGGAGCTTTTTTTGCCTTTAAACTGGAGGAGATCAGTTAAAATGTCTAGCACTGTAAATTTTCAAACTTCATCTCATTGAACTATCTATCATATACTGTGCTTTTCTTGTATCCTGTCATTGTCGCCTTTGACTTTGTTGGTGGTTTAATAGTCCTTTTGATAGCTAGAAGATTGTCATGAATGAATGTCACGCATTTATCTGTTCATGTCTTCAAGCTGAGCAAAGTTGGTACAGTTGCAACATTTAATGTAATAAATATTTTAAATTATGTTTATCAGACAGACCAGATTTTGGTCATTGTATTACCTGAATTAACATTTACGTTTGTTTTATTACTATTTTTTATTTTTCATTTTTTCAGATACGGCCGAGAATATGCGGCAGACCCATATCTGGGACATGGGATTGGACCAGTGGCCGGGTTTGGGGTGAGTTTTATTCTTCCAGCTTGATATTAACCTAATGATTCGTTAACAACATTGTCTTTATTCTCCCCGTAATATTGATCTAAATCTATTACGTAACATAAGGGATGATTTTGTGCTCTTCACTGTGCCATTTGGCAGTTTGTTTCTCATAATCCGATATGTTGTCCACTTCATAATTGTGATTAACTGATACTCCATGGTATAAGGAATATCATACATTTCTATTGGATGAATTAAAAGGAAACATTCTTATATCTGACTGAATATTTGATAGATTGATGTGCACAACCCTCAATCAAGTGCAAGACTCACATTATTTTGCATGTTTGTCTTTTCATTTTGCTGAAATTTTGATCGCCTCGTCCCAATTACTGCATGACATATCCTCTGTTTACACGTGGTTGCCTTGCTTGTTTCTTTCCAGGCAACCGTTTATGGCCGAGCTGGTTACCAAAGGTATGCCCCTTACTGAAGCTGAGACTCTAAGGCAGAACACTAAAATCTTGCCAGCTAAATCTCCCTGTCTGGGTGTTAAAGATGGATTCTGTGCTAGTCTTGATCACAAGCTTTTTGTTAGTTTTGTTTGTCAGCCATGCTAGTTGACAAATCCTTCTCATTGTTAATACCTGTGATTTGTACCTATCAGACTTACTGTCACTATACAGACATTTGCTGATACATATAGGATAGTGGATGAGATTTTTACACATGGTGCTGTGTATGTTTGACAATGTATAAATCCTGTTGCGATGTGTGATTACCTGTCCCAGGTGTGTTCACTACAGAGCAGAATCCATCAATGACACTCAGTTAGCCTGGAGAATCAAGGTGCATGAAGACGGAATACTCATTTGTGGAGAGCTTTATGGTGACACTGCAGCCACTCATATCTAGTCATAGAACATCCCTTGTTAATATCGGAGCTAATTATCATCATGGACAGTATTTACATAGCTGTTGAGAATCGCAGGCTCGAACAGGGATACCTTTTATTGTATCATAATTGTGAATAATGAATCACATGGTTCTTCCAGGAAAGGACAATTTGTCATGTTTATAGAATTACATGTTTCATTAAACCTGAGCTTCATAGTGTGCAGGTGGAAAATAAGTTTCAGTGCGATAAAATACCTGACCTTGTTGACAAAAGAAGTAAGGTACCTGTTAGGTTCCAGGTAATCGCTTGTATAGTAAACAACTTTTTATCTTGTTAGTCTTTTTAGCTCCTAATCAAACCTTCAGGGAAAACATATTCTAGAATCTCAATATGAAACTTTTTCCTATCTTACTTGATAATATCAAAATTTGTGTCAATTTAACCAAGCGGACCAGGAATGATTTCAGCTGGAAATTTAACACAGAGGATCTTATTAAGTGTAGACGAGATGTCTGCAGTGCAGAACAAAGCAAATTTTTCCAGAATTGGTCAAAATATTAATCTTTTGTGGACCTGAAATCAAAATAATATTACGAGAACATGTAAATAAATGTAGCCCTAAAGTATTGAGGTGATAATCCTATTTATTGTGGCAGTTATCACATTTGTTAGTGCTTACTGTATTTTTATGTTGTTATTCAAAGCTGTTTCCAGTGAAATTTGTCAAAGGTCACTTACTACTCCTGTCACTGGAAGAGCAATGATTGATTTTCTCTTCTCTTTTTTTTTCTTTGATTTTTTTTTTCACTGGATGGTAGATCGATGATAATCTAAATTCTTTCCTTTATCTTTGACTATGCCCTTCTTCGGTAACTCTTCAATAACATTGTTGAAATGACCCCATTCTTGCCACTATTATATAATTATTGGTATTCTATAGGATTGCACTAATATGTCTGATACTTAAAACGCATCAAGGCTGAAATTGGACGCATGGAAGCTTGAAAAAGTACCTTCTATTCCCTTCTACAGTGCTATTCATTGGTGCAAAAGTTTGTAAGATACCGATATGTTTTTGCTTTTCATGTGCACAACAAAATGTAGAACTTTCTTGAAGACATTTTAGATCTGTTTATGAATATCAATGCCTAGTCAACTTAATTGGAGCTAAATGGCATCATCAATTTGTGTAAATACGCTCATCTATCCGTAGTGTAGACTTTTTGTAGTTTTATCAAATTGCTGTTTTTTTTAGAAACATCTGTGTTCTAACTGGTCAATGTATTGTTGCATTTTGTTAATCGATATTTTGTTTCACCATGAGGTGAAATTGTTTTCCTTTTTTTACTTCTGGTTACTATTTATTATTGTATTTTTGTTCACATGCATATGGATAAATGTTGGTTGCCAACTTTTTACGCAAAGACTAATTATACTCAAGAACAAGGTGATAAAATCTTGAAAGATCAAAATGGTTACTTTTTAAACTACCATAAAGTCAATATACATTTGTTTTTTTACTTACAAAAAATATCTATATCTCTTATGAATCTAGCCAACTGAATTAGATTTTCAAGCAATATCTATTTTAGTGTGTTTTATGAAAGAACAATGGTGCTTTAGATCTGATTTATTAATTGGTTTCACAACTTCTTTTATAAATTACTCTTAGTAATTTTTAACTCATATTGTGGCATACAGGTACATGTTTTCTGTTTTAAACTTGAGTTTAAACCTAAAAGTAAGCAATTGGTGCTTATTCCAATATCTGGCATACCTACATATATTTTCATTACTTTGAGAATTTTTATTGTCTGGCAATCTTCACCGTGAAATTCCCTCACAACATTAAGTGTATTTATAGGGGCTGTTTTTAGTCCCATTGTCAATTTTGTTATATTGTTTTATGTAAGCTGAAATTGTTTGTAGCCAAAGGGATGGGATGAAGCAAGGTACGAACTCATGGAGTCCACCCAATATATTACAGCATGAACAAATATGTGTTCTTCTGCATGGAGTGAGCCTCGTGGCAAAACTTAAAACTAGTCACAGTAATTTGTTTGCATTCTGGGTAAATTGCATGATTGGGAACTCTTAATCACAAAACATGTTCTAGTTTGCATCCCCTAGGCACTTCATCTGTGTTTGCATTGTTCTTCTATTTCCATTTCATCATATTTAGCCTTGTTATATATCTTTTATCTTCCCACCTCCTGTGAAAGTAATGCTCAGTATCTCAATGTTAGCATTGTCTGTCTTTGGGTTAGGTTCTATTTCATTTTATGTGACTCTTTAACAAAAAGGATGTCCTGACCTCCTGCAAAAATCTTTCACCAAATAACTTGCCCTTGTTATTGACTACATACTGGACTGATTTTATAGGTTTCACCCTTGCTGAGTCTTAAGAAACAAAATCCAAAGCCTTCCATTGTTTGGAAATATCGCCAATGATATTTCCAGACGTAATTTTGTTTTTAGTTTGTCTTAAGTCAGAGCTAACATGGGCAATTTTTCAGAATGATTAGCTTTGTTAGCCACCGTGAACCCCCACTATCAGTCAAGGCTCAGCTGTACATAGTTGAAACAACACAACATTAAAGTGCAATGATAGGCAACGACAAAACGTTTTCAGAGAGGCAGCCCATCTTATACGAACTGTCTGGTCTCAAAGCACTTTCATCTACGCTTTTGTTGCTCGTTTCAACTGATGTTTGGCTTATATGTTATAACATGTTTAACCATTTTATTTCTTGCCTTTTCTCTGTATTAATGTATTCCTATACTCATAACTAGAAATATAAAGTATATTGTACACGTCTGCATTTATTGCAATAAAAAACATATACTTGGTGTACCCATATGACCTAGTCTTCCAACTTCATCTGTCGATCCTGTTTGTGGCAGGGAAAGGGTTCTGGGTAGATGGTTGAAGAGGCTGTTTTTAGCAGGTATCACTGTTTCTCTCATGACCCTTTCCAACAGCTACTTAGTTCGGGTGGTTGGGCAGATTTTAATCGGTGCTGGCCCAATTCCCCGTTAACATACGTCTTGCCTGAATCGTCGCTTTGCCAGATCCGTTTAGTACTTACAATGTCCTGGAGATAATCATTGCATGCTGAATCAGACCTTTCCATTAAATAAAGATTTTTTTTTCCTGCCTTGCATTTGATTTTGCATGAAGTGCTTGAGATTGTCAACATCGTGTGAGCTGTAGATTAGTTTGTATATGTACTGTGGGTACTATCTGATGTGTATTGTCGCAGCACGTTGGGCAAGCTGGTATATCCAGTACCTGGTGCATTGTCATGTGTTACTGATTTTAATAAGAGGGTCGAGTAACAGAGGTACAGCTTAACCTGCCATCAACGCGACCATGAATACCAGGTTACCCTGCATGACCTTATTGATTTCAGCTTCATCGGCTTCTACAACATTCATATTCTTTTTTATATTTTTCGAAACCAGTTAAGCATTCTAGAAAGGAGTGAGTATTTGAATGATATGTGTAAAATGACTGCTTAGCGGTGAACCAAACTGCTGTCTTACTTGTCGCCAAAAATTACCATTGTAGATATCTCAAAAACGTTTGAAATCAAAGAAGTAGTCGTATATTATGTTTGACTGCTGGATGACGAAATCTACCCACCTGAAGTATTAAGATATGTGCCAATTTGACTTTACTTTATTTCCAACATTTGGTGGGTTTGTTTTTAAACCTATATTATCTACGTGCTTCCTATTCTGTAAATTTGAATACCAGCTCGTTAATGTGACTGCATTGTTTACCAGTAAAACAGTAGACTGATCGTCACGTGAACAGCATCTTGATCGTTACCATGACATACTCGAACTGACTACATTTTGTTGTTTTTATTGTTGATAATAGTGACTATGGATCACAAATTCCATTTAATGGTTTATTTGTTCGTTGTATAATAAACTGAAGTTTTCTGAGAAATTGGTTGAGGATATGGAGAGGTGTTCAGCTATAGGATCGTTTTGATATAAATGAAAGCGAGAGAACGATTTTAAAACGTCTTCCACCAGTTAATGTAAGAAATGACTCTCCACTTGTCGCCAGTGTCCTTGTAGACACCGAGTGACCGGACTGTGGGAGAATAAATATGTATTTGATACATGACCTACAGTGTTGTTTGTTGTGAATACACCAACTGCATGATGGTGAATGGCTGAACAATTCGCCGTTGTCGAGAACGTATACAAGGAGCCATCCACCTATCTTTCGAATAAGAAATTCAGTTCTTGGGGCTTTTCTTTTTTTACCATAAAATGATAAATTTATTACCGATAAGCTTTTGATCGTCTGATTTCCTGTTCAAACCTTCAATAAAGTGTAAGACTACATTGGCGCTACTTGGATCGACTAAAAACATGCAGATCTGGAAGTCGAGAGGAGGAGCTATACACTCCTGACGAATATAAGTGAAATCGTATGATGACCAAGCTGTGTGCAGTCGTATTCTCGTGAGAATTTCTATAGTGGACAAAACATCTCCCGTACGCCATGCCAGGCCATAGCGCATTAATTTCCGCCAATATATAGAGCGACGTTAGCCACAGTTCAGGAAGTAGAAAAAGTGCAAAACAAGATGGCCCGGGTGTATCGTAGAGTCAATATCTCGAGGTAGGAAGTAACATCGATTCTATTTGAGAATAGCTGTGTATATTATCGTCGACATGGTATTGCCTCTGGTTAGACAACGGACCCATTCTAAAATAGAATCGATTCTACGTTGAACTAATGACTCTAAGATAGTAAACACTCGAGCCATCATGTTTTGCACTTCTTTTAGTTGCTGATCTGTGTCAAACGTCGCCCCAAATATTGGCGGAAATTACTGCGCGATGGCGTACGAGAGTTGTTTCAGTTTCGTCCACTGTAGAAACTCTTGCGAGAATACGAATGGTACGAGAGTTGACTTAGTCCCGTCCACAGTAGAAAGATTCGTGAGATACGATTGCCAAGAGGCCCTGTCTTCTTATTTATTTTTATGGCAAAACATTTTGTCTGAACTCGGGTATCTGAATAGCAGGACCAGCGCTTTAAACAGACTGAGCTACAAAGGCTCGGTAAAACGACCACGAACCCTCATCCAAGTTAGGCGGTGAATCTTTCTCAACGAGAAACTAATTATATGCCAGGCGGAGACACGAGTTCAAAACCCGGTGAAGGCAACCAATATTTTGTTTTTCTAAACATGAAATAAATATATGTAGCAATGTTGTGAGGAAAAGAACATTCTTTTAAAAAAAAAATGATAAAAAAAATATTGTTTAGTAGGTCAACCTTTCCGTAAGCGCCATCTAAAATGGCCACCAAATTCGTAACCCTGCATGATCTGTTCTTATAGAACCGAGAAGCCACTTTTCCGAACCCGTCATTAAACATGTGTACTCAAATGGCCTCTCGTAGTCCAATTTTGTCAAAAAAGAAGCCGCTTCGGAATGTTGTGACATTGAACGGATAATAAAATGCCCCGGACAAAATTAGACTCGGGGATAAGAAAAAGAGGCTCATGCATTCAAAACTTTTTGAGAGCGAAAATATGCTGGATTACGATTCTAGTGAATTTGGTTTTGATTATATAGCTGGAAGCTGAAGCGGTTTTAGGACTTGCATTCCGTGGAATCAGAGGCAGTCTCCAAAAGTGTAACAGGCCTTACATGCTGAGTTCTGGGCCTCTTACCGGCTGTTATGGGGTTCAATTACTACTGTTCGATAATATTAATTGATAGACTGAATTTTCTGATACATTTATATTCCAAACAAGAAATCGCCCATTAGCCTAGCTTGTTAAAAGTAGCCTACAGAAATACGGTTCACGTATATCTGACCAGTCCAGATTGAAGATTGAGGCCAGCAACAACTGCCACCTTTAAGCCATGTATATAATAAAAGGATACACAATCTATTCAATGGGGATACTAAACCTGTATTCAACTAATCTTTAGTTGAAGATTTGAGTGCTATTTCAACATCCGAAGTAACCAATGGGGAGCTCCAGTGGCTAAAAAGGTAGATAACTCTGTCACCCGTATAACATGTAAAGCCATCTATGTCATTGTGTAACAATAGCATTCTATTGAATATTCATACCATCTTATTGTGAGTCAATGAGATGGATTGCACTTCCTGTTATATGGTTTAAATAGTTATCTCCCTTTTTTCCACTGGCAATCCCTATTACCAGAAGTCCATTAACTAGAAGTGTGAAACGCCCATATGAGTAGCGCGTACGGCATTGTATCCAAAATCG
>JAVFBX010000009.1:23723-40882 GCA_034783855.1 Mopalia kennerleyi | reverse complement strand
CAGTACAGTCATAGAGATTGAGAGGGTGCTCGTCTGTTATTACCTACAAGACACCGTACAGTCATAGAGATTGAGTGGGTGCTCATCTGTTATTACCTACAATACACAGTACAGTCATAGAGATTGAGAGGGTGCCCGTCTGTTATTACCTACAATACACAGTACAGTCATAGAGATTGAGTGGGTACTCGTCTGTTATTACCTACAATACACAGTACAGTCATAGAGATTGAGTGGGTGCTCATCTGTTATTACCTACAATACACAGTACAGTCATAGAGATTGAATGGGGATTCATTTGATTGGTGTTTACCACCATACTCACAGGTATGCAGCTTATGTGACAATTTTTGCATGATCTGTATTTGGTGGAAAAAAAACGTGAGTTGTTTGTGTGATTGGGGTTTAACGACATACTTAAAGTTGGCATACCAGGCCCATTGTCGTAGCTAGAGACCTGTCCACCTGTCATTTGAGACAGACAGATTTCTAAAATGGTTAAAACGATGGGCAGAAGTTCTAAATTTTAACATGGGAAAGATAGGAACATTTCTAATCCTGGATAATACACTGACCAGGCCAATGGTGATAGAAAGCACCCTTGACACTACTGAACAAACAAAGACAAGACAGGACAATCACAGGACAATCACAGGACAATCACAAACATATCACAAGGGCAACATGAAATGAAGTTCCTTTCCAACCCTTCATCCAAAACCAAGCTCACTTGATTACTGCAGACAAGGAAAACACAACTCCATTTTACACTTCAGATCGCAGGGTGGTTTTGTCTGATTGGTGTTTAGCACCACAGTTAAGGGCATTTCACTTATACATGTATTATGATACTACAACAACAGTGAAAGCCACACTGACACAATGATAATATAAAGTGTTTGGAACTTAATCTTCCCCCAGTGCTTAGCGCAGTCAGGAAGTCAGCACTTCATATAATTTCACTTCAGCTTCGTTTAATTGATTGATTGGTGTTTTATTAAGGGTATTTCCCTGATATGACCGTGGTGTATTCAAACAACAATTGCACAACCATGATGTGAAGTGTTTCCATAATGCTGGAAAGTCCATTTTCCTTTCCTCATTTTTTACCCTTTTAAATTAAATGTAAGGTGACAAAACCTAAGAGACTTTAAAAGTCAAGCTATCTATTACTTAGTTCATTGTTACAACTGATTTTCTTCAGAGCTTCTGTCACTATTTATATACATGTATGAAACAGGTTTGAACAATAAAGGCCACCTACACCAGTTAAAACAACTTTTTTTGTTATTTCACTGATAGCTAGGATCAGTCACAGCTAGTAACAAATATTTCCCCATCAGAACAATATGTTACCACCCCAGTGCTTTACAAACAAAAAAACATGCATAATTGAATTAACTAAATGTATATAGTTTTGATCAACAAAAATGATTTGTTTGTTTGTTTGTTTGATTGGGGTTTAACGTCGTACTCAAGGATACATGTATTTCACTTATATGCTGACAGGTTATCCACTTGTCACTGTCACTGGCTTACATCGGTGGAAAATTAAGATGAAATGTCATAATAACCAGCCCAGTGATTGCCGGAGCCACATGGGGTGATTCACTCATAGACCTGACTCGAATCAGTGTTTGTTTGTTTATGTTTGTTTGATTGGGGTTTAACGTCGTACTCAAGGGTATTTCACTTAAATGACGACGGATTGTCTACTTAACCATGTTCCTGACCTAATTATGGTGGAAAACCGTGAAGAAACCTCGTAAAAACCACCCCCGCAATTGCCGAAGCTACAACGTGTGACTCACTCATTTGCATAGGCCGATATTCCTGGTATAAAAAAAAAACCTGTATAAAGTATTTAGCATTTTTATTGCAAAAAAAAAAACATCCAAATTAAGATTCAGCTTTTCTATTAGGCCATTGAACCTTTCAACCTTGGTAAAAGGAATGAAAACTCTAAGAACTGGTGATATTTTGATATTCTACGGGAAAATTCTTAAAATGTTTTTGTTGTACATTTTAACGCAGCCTGTGTTTAATAGCCCTGTTTGATCACAGCATAAGAAATATTTAGTGGCCCAACAGTTTTCTGCTAAGTTCTTGCTTTCTCTCGAATGGATATTGTTGAATAGATTCAGTGTGCACATCTGTTGACTTCTTTACAGCTCGTGAATAACAAGTCACGCAAATAACAAAGAAGAGAAGGGGTATTTCTAGCGATGCATTCTCCAATATTCGGGAAAGATCTATGCACTGTAGCGAAAGGAATGTAGATCAGAAACATGACCGAAACCCTTGAATTTATCTATTTATTTGATAAGTGTATCAAGAGTATTTCAGTAAAAAACCCATTAAATTATCAGTGTTCAAGATTATATTTTCATTATTTTGTGATAGCAATTTCTTATTTTAAACAGATTCTAGTTCAGACCTGTTTGGGTTGTTTGTTTGATTGTGGTTTAACGTCGTACTCAAGGGTATTTCACTTATACAATGACAGATTGTCCACTTGTCCACTTGCCTAATTACAATGGAAAGCGGAGAGGAAAACCCACAATTGCCGGAGCCATATTGTGTGACTAACTCATATACCTGATGGTCGACATACAGACGCGATCCCTCGAACAGCACATCATAGTAGAATTAGAAAGCACACACTAAGCCCTGGCCGCAGGCCCAAGAATAGAAACCCAGGGCCCTCAGAATTAGGCACTTAAATAATATAACAATTAACATACTCACCTGATTAGTATCACTGAGCTCAACAATTGTTTTTTCTAAATTTTTAACAGCGGACCGAAGTCCAGATATATTTCCCTCTGCATCAAGAAGTCTTGAAAAAAAAGAAAATGTATATATATTTTGAATAATATATATACATATAAAGATAATTGCCTAATATGTGTTTATCAGGTAGACAGGTAATTTGAGATAATTGCCTGATATGTGTTTATCAGGTAAACAGGTAATTTGAGATAATTGCCTGATATGTGTTTATCAGGTAAACAGGTAATTTGAGATAATTGCCTGATATGTGATTATCAGGTAAACAGGTAATTTGAAATAGGTGAGATACATGTAGGTTAGGTCATTTTTGTGTCATTTAACAAATAGGGGCAACTCTAGTGTTTAGAGCAATCTACACAATTTGTTTTTTTTTATTAGTGTTTAACATCATACTCAAGGGTATTTCACTTATATAATGAGATTGTCCACTTCACACTGTTCCTTGTCTAATTTCTGTAGAAAACCAAGGGGAAACCTTGTAAAAATAACCCTTGCATTGTCCGAGCCACATTGTGTGACTCACTCATATACCTGATGGTCGATAGACAGACTCGATCCTGTGAACAGTAAATCTAAGTAGTATTAGTAGCCCCACCTGTTAACCAAGACACGGCTGTGGGCCCGCAACGAACACGAGAAAGGTAACAATGAACTTTGGCCATCATGTCAATTTTTCAAACTATTTGGATTGATTAATTGTTTTACAGCACATTTAGCGGTATTTCATCTAAACTGTGGCAAGAGTGTTTTGTCAATTTTGTATTTATTTATTTATTTTGTTTTTCAATTTTAAAAAATTTGTACATATTTATATATTTTTAAATAATTTTTATTTATTTATTTACTTTTATTTTGATTTATAAACTGAAATTTTGATGCAGATATAGGAAGGCCTTACTTGGAATCCCTCTGTTGTATTTCTCTATCTTTCTCCTGTACTGAATTATTGAGGTCAATGATCTGCTGGGCATTCTACAAACAATACATAAGAAATAGCGGAGCAGGGCTAGAAATAAGAATCTTAAGTCAGATGAAACATCTGGCATGACCTAAAAACTGTTAGTTTTATAGACTTGCTCTACGAACTGTTAGTTTAAATTGAAAACAGCCCAAAAACCAACTTGCCAGCAGGACTACTGTACGTTCACATTGGCCTGCACGCAGTGATTTTAACTGGCCGCGGGCAGGCGGACCAGCGGTTATTTCGATCCCTGCGGAGAATAAATTAGGGTTGTTTGATTGGGGTTTAACGTCGTACTCGAGGAAATTTCACTTTTATGACGTAGGATTGTCCACTTCACACTGTTCTTTGCCCTATCATGGTGGAAAACCGAGAGGAAATCTCGTAAAAACCACCCCCGCGATTGCCACAGTAACATCTTGTGACTCATTTATAGACCTGAGGGTCGACAGATGGAGAATAAATTAGGGAGATTCCATCAATTAATTGCTATAGTTGCTGCCATAATAGCCAATTATCAATTGTTTTTTTAGATTGTACAAAATATTCTACTGCAATCATTGTATCGACAATCAATACTTTCTATAGTTGGCCTGTTTAAAAAAATACAGGTATATTTCACATGGAGCATGTAATCAGTTGTTTGTTTGACTGGGGTTTAACACCGTACTTATGATTATTTTGTTCATATGACAGCCTGTCAGCCTAATTGGCGAAGGAAACCACTCTGGAGACCACTGGCAACAAACAAAGACAAGACAGGACAATCACAAGACAGAATAAAAACAGATCTGCTTCTTGTTGCCCCTTAGCTGCGAAACCACCAGGGCAACAGGAAGCTCCATCCCAAACCCTCCTGGGGAACTTTTAAAGATCCTTGATAACCCACATACACACTATGTCAAATAATACTATTACGTAACTGTGTTTTGGAGTTCTCGAATTTTTGGGTGTCATCGTACTGGTTGCAATGGTATTTACGTCTTATTCTACATGTTAATCCTGTTAATGCGGATAAAACCTAAAATATTTCTGTCATCTCACCTGACCAGTTTTTCTGTGTAATTCTGTAAGTTCCTCCTGCAGTTTGTAGAGCTTTTGTTCCAGTGCTTGACATTTCTCATGGTTACCTCCCCTTTCAAACAATTTTATAAATTGTAAATATAAAAACAACTAAAACACACAAAATGTTTCTAAGTTTGAAAAGGAGTTAAACAATAAAAACAGGCAAGTGTATAAATAATCAACATTTCATGAGTCAACATTTTAATAATAGCTTTTATTAATTATAGAAATTATTATCAGTACATGTATTACTGTGCAAAATTATTCACAGAGAGCAAGGTTGTGCTGTAATCTTGTCCGACAGAACCTTAAAATCCATCCTCTAAAACTTTGAGCAAAACTGCTTTATAATACAAACTTCATTAATGATTGGATTGACAAAATTGGTCTAAAACAGCAGCAGAATGCAAATTAAGACACACGCTGAAAACAATTTGGGAAACCTGTAAATGGGTCCCCTTAAAATAAGTTTGCATAAACAAGGGAAGACCCCATTCTTTCCAATAGCACAGAGACTACAGTTAATAATATCTTCAGTATTGTTTCATGAATTAATCTTAGCCTAAGTTGATCTGTATTGCCATGTAGGCACAATTCAATGTATCGTCAGTGCTGGTTGCCATGGCAATTAAGTTGAATTAAGGCTAATGTTGCTTTGCAGAATGAGACCTAGGTACTTGGGCACATTTAAACTTAGAATCCTGGATTGAAAGTTACTTCTGAAGTTACTTCTTAACTGGTTGTAGATTTAATAACTTAACGTTTCTTCTGTTTGATTAGGGTTTAACGTCGTACACAAGGGTATTTCACTGTCCACTTCACACTGTTCCATGCTCTAGTATGGTGGAAAACTGGGAGGAAACCTCGTAAAAACCACCCCCGTGATTGCCGGGGTGTCGACAGACGGACTTGATCCTGTAAACAGTTAAATCGAAGTAGGCGTTAGTACTGGTTAGCGCGCTCGCTAACCACTACGCCACGGCCGCGGGCCTTTATAATGAAGTTATAGATACCACAGCTGATTCTCTTCATGTCACCCATTAGGTCTGCTAGTTCCAGAACAACAGGAATTCAGTGATTGGTTGATTGGGGTTTTATACTCAAGGGAATTGCACTAATAACACGGCAGATTATCCACTTTACACTCTGCCCTCTTTAAATACATGTACGATGGAAAACTGACAGAAAACCTTGTGAAAAAAAAAACACCCCGATGATCGTCGGAGCCACACCGTAAAAATCCCTCATTCAGTGTTGGTCCAAGCAGGGACCTGTTGCTGTTAGCAGCACAAGTGAAAGATCAGTCAGCAGATGTGTAAAACACTAAACCCCAGCTAAGGGCTCCATAACAGAAGGACGCTTATTAATATCCGCTTCATCTATATTTAATAAAATATTAAATTTGGCCCACATCTATTAAATATTTACCATCTTCACGATGAAAATACAAAAATTTCAATAACTGTTTAATTTTATTTCTTGAGATGGTAAAACGTTGACCCACAAATAATTTTATGATCCTTTAAAGGTTGAGGCCGCTAGTCCATTTCTGTGACCACAGAATAAAACGAAACATTGATTTGATTTGTTTGATTGGGGTTTAACCGCCCCCCCCACGATTGCTGGAGCCACATTGTGTGACTCATTATACACCTGAGGGTTGACAGACGGACTCGATCCTGTAAACGGCACATCGAAGTAGGCTTTAGTAAGCGGACTCTCTAACCAGTAAGCCACAACCCCGAATTGAATTAAGTTTACCGCAGAATAAAATGACGCATTGATTTGAGTTTAACACTGTGCCCAAGGGTTTTTCGCTTGAATAATGTTGGTATATGCAACAGTCATTGCGACAAAAATTTCAAATATGATTTGCTCTGTTGGGAAATTAATGTTCCTCCAGTTCTAAGTGAAGCAGTCTGTCAATACTTGAACATACTACTCTCAGTCAGAGGGCACCTACAGATAAACAATCCAGTTCTTAGTGAAGCTGTCTGTCAATACTTGAACATACTACTCTCAGTCAGAGGGCACCTACAGATAAACAATCCAGATCTAAGTGATGCAGTCTGTCAATACTTGAACATACTACTCTCAGTCAGAGGGCACCTACAGATAAACAATCCAGTTCTAAGTGAAGCAGTCTGTCAATACTTGAACATACTGCTCTCAGTCAGAGGGCACCTACAGATAAACAAAGCTGAACGAACAGTGGAAAAATAGTTAAAGATACACCTGTACAAAAATAATCACCATCTTATAACTGCTAGGTGTTCAATTGAATAATTACATGAGGTAAAAAGCTTACATAAAAATCTGAATTGTCTAAAAGCCGTGGATGGGACATGCACATATAATTTAATTTTTCAAAAAAAAAAAAAAAATGTTAAACATTTACTGTTAACATTAACATTTACTCTCTGCATATCTAAATTGTAAGTTTTTTTTATTATCTTTTTTAGTGTTACTATATTAAGACTGAGGCTAAAGTATCCGATCACTCTGCCAGACATGTTTTGTAATGCTTGTGTTTCATTGGCACAGATATTATTATTAGGCAGATGAAACACAAGTTAAAGAAAACATGTCACACATTCTCAATACAATAACACTATAAAAGTGGGAACAAATTTTTTAAATTTTTTTTAAAGGACTAGATGTTGAATGATTTTGCGATACAAAACTACTTAATGGACTGATGGCAAACAAAATAAGTGACAGTTAAGAACAAAACAAAAACAAAAACTTTATTTTGAGGAGGAAATGGACAAAATTGTTAAATTATTTTCACATGTCCCTTCAACAGCTGCACAATGATTGAACAATTGAGAGATTAAATGGTGATTTATGCCATGCTTAAGGGCATTTCACTTTATATAATGAGGGGTGCATTCCAACAATAATTGACACTAGCACACACATACAATGAAGTGTTTTGATACTGTAGGAAAGTTAATGTGATTCTCCCTTCATAGTGCTAAGTAAAGACAAGATTGCTACTCTTAGCACAAACTGGGATTAGCCTCACGATGTGTTTTGGAAGTCTCTTGTAAAGTTTGAAATGTAACATACCCTGAATCTCCTTTCAGTGCTAGAGCTAAGGTTTCCTCTTTCAACCTTTCTACCTCCACTGTTAACTGTACATTCTGTGCCTTCTGGACCGTTGCATTCTCAAATAGGCGATTATCTATATTATAACAGAACCAATAGACAATTTATAATATAGATGACAATTGACAAGTTAGATAGATATATACTAACACATCTCACAAAGCTTGGTGTTTTCACTAATTCCAAGCATGTTAGGTAAAATAATTCAATGGGCTATACCCAGTAAAGATATATTCATAGTCAATGAAGATATTGATTTATTTGTCAGCTCCATAGTCCATCATTTCCAATTAAACACTTTTCAAACTAAGAGCAAAATATCTTTGTACACATTTTTTCAGACATTTTCATTGTCGCTCTGTGGCCACCAAATGCAAACAAAATTATTACATATCGATATGATAGGGACCATCTGTCACTATTGTTTGTTCTGCTTCCATGACTAAACTAATAAATAGGAGCAGGTTACTTTATCGGTAATTTTGAAAATAACTGCCTTTGAAAACTCTCTAAAACCTTCACTACCTTCAGCATTAAACAAGGTCGCCTTTGAAATAAAATTCTAAATGCCATTCACAAAGTTAAAATTTCGTTAGTTTCGAATTTAACATTATGTTGTTGTTGTAAACTGTCAGAACCAGATGACAGGATCAAGTGACACGACCTTTTCACAGCAGCAATGGATAAAATTTTACAAAGGAACGTTAGTGACAGTTTTCTTTCTAGATACATACGTGCTTGAATTACTTCGACATAACATTTGGTTTGTTTATAGTTTCGCCGTTTCAATGATTTCGAGATTTGTTCTTTCCATTTGCCACTATCTCCCCCTTCCGCCATAGTTAGCAGACTTCGCTCTTCCTACCTAAATATTACCCGGAGAACAAAACACTTGTTTTTCCCATTTTTCATATCTGCAGTGGTGACGATGACTGTGTGATATGTACTTGTCAGTAAACTACGGCCTGGACTCTTTATCTGTTATAGACTAAATTTGAGATAATTTATCTCACCCAAACTAAAACATAATTGTGCTTGGATTTTTAAGCGAGGACCGCGTCCGTAAGTAAATGATTGATTGATTGATTGATTGCTTGGTTGATTAATTGGTTGATTGATTGATTGATTGCTTGGTTGATTAATTGGTTGATTAATTGATTGATTGATTGATTGATTGATTGATTAATTGATTAATTGATTGATTAATTGATTCGTCGATTGATTGATTGGTTGATTCGTTGATTGATTCGTTGATTGATTGATTGATTGATTGATTGATTGATTGATTGATTGATTGATTGATTGATTGATTGATTGGTCGATCGATTGATCGATTGATTGATTGATTGACTGATTGATTGATCGATTGATTGACAAATTTATTGGAGACAAATAGGCTGCCAAATGTTATAAGCACATTCTATTATAGTTTTGCATTATATTTCAATTACTCTACCTAAAGACTGGTTAAAGATAAACTATTATTTCTATAAATAGTTTAGATTCATGTATGTTAGAGTTTAATTATATTTAAATAGTGCGTAGATAACTTGCTTGTACTTAAATGTAATGTAATGTGAGCGTCGTATTGCATGCAGATATATCATTTCTATATCTAACAGTTAGAACTATATTAATCACATCATACTGTTTGGTAACGTAAAGACTGCATACTGTTCACTGATGTAACCATAGACTTGTGTTATGTTTGTTTTATAGATTGAACCTTCAGTGTTCCAACGTCAGTTTTCAACTTTACCAATCTTAACTTCTAGGTAGCTTCTTCTGCGGAACGGTTTGTGAAAGAAATAAAGGGATTCTTGACGTGTATCAGAAATTTGGTGTTCGGTTGTTTTTGTCAAGTACAGAAAGGGAACGAATTTGTTTGGGGGCAATGATCTATAGGCTAGGCCTATAAACATATAGTCGTGTTCTTAACTTTCAAAACAATTTATTTTTTTTTATCAAAAGTTTTAAACAGGTGGCGAAAAGATGAAATGGAGATCACAACAGATCTATCAAATTTGACAAGCTCTTAAAATAAAAGATCAAGATCAACTGATAATTTTGGTATGATCAATAGCATGATCTATCCGTTTTCAGCCTCCAGTTGGTAGGAATGCTAATTCGTCATAAAAGGTTTACCAAACCTGCAATGCTTAAGCCTTGCACATCCATGATAACTATTTGGCTCTTAGCATTGTATGAACCATCGAATCACTATTACAGTATAGTATTAAAATTCCTTACCGTCCAGTGGCACCACTTGCACAAGGTCAGAACGCGATTCCATTTTCCTTGAGTTTCCGAGGTTAACAAATCCAAGAATACACAGCCTTGGTGTCTTTGATGCCGCGAGAAACGTTTAGTCTATATGTCATAATTTAGTAAGGTCACAGGTGCCAGACTTTAGTTCACAAACCCGTGTACATAAATTATACATCTCGGCACGTGCATGGTAAATTATACATTCATTGTCAACGCCCGGGTCACCTCTTCCCCGCAATGGTTAAAATTCAAGCATATATGCATGTAGATTTGTGGGTGTTGTCCGGTCATAGGCATGATATAAGAGCAACCGGTCATATGCATGTAGATTTGTTGGTGTTGTGCGGTCATAGGCATGTAGATTTGTGGGTGTTGTCCGGTCATATGCATGTAGATTTGTGGGTGTTGTCCGGTCATAGGCATGACATAAGAGCAACCGGTCATATGCATGTAGATTTGTGGGTGTTGTCCGGTCATAGGCATGTAGATTTGCTGGTGTTGTGCGGTCATAGGCATGTAGATTTGTGGGTGTTGTCCGGTCATAGGCATGCAGATTTATGGGTGTTGTCCGGTCATAGTCATGCAGATTTGTGGGTGTTGTCCGGTCATAGGCATGTAGATTTGTGGGTGTTGTCCGGTCATAGGCATGTAAATTTGTGGGTGTTGTCCGGTCATAGGCATGCAGATTTGTGGGTGTTGTCCGGTCATAGGCATGTCGATTTGTTGGGGGTGTCCGGTCATAGGCATGTAGATTTGTGGGTGTTGTCCGGTCATAGGCATGTAGATTTATGGGTGTTGTCCGGTCATAGGCATGTAGATTTGTGGGTGTTGTCCGGTCATAAGCATGCAGATTTGTGGGTGTTGTCCGGTCATAGGCATGTAGATTTGTGGGTGTTGTCCGGTCATAGGCATGTAGATTTGTGGGTGTTGTCCGGTCATATAGGCATAACATAAGAGCAACCGGACATTTATCACAATACAAATCAGATGAGAAAGCATTCATGCACAATTTTACATAATGTAACAGTTTCCGTTGTGTCACCACATTGTTGCATTGTGCGTATTGATTAAACAAATCCTGGCGGAGGCGAGGGAAATTGTCTTTCTCTTTCATAAATATATATGAACACATATTTTTAAAAATCTTCCGTTTGATGCCACATGATTGGGTTTAGATGGGAATACATATCTTATAAACTACACAGTATATAGAGATACGACGTTCAGCACTATGAAAACTTCAGAAAGAAGACCTGTCTCGTCTTCTTTATCTTCCCTAGGCAAGTCTGATGTCTCCACAAAGTTCTGTCATACGCCTTGCCACACTCACCCCTTTTCGGCGGTCAGACTAAGATCAAAGCGAATTGAAAAAAAAAACGAAGAGACCAATCAAATACATCTGTCAATTTCAAACAGTGTATAGTCTCAACACTGCTATAGCTAGTTTAACAAAGTTTATCCGCCAGATGGCGTAGCTGAAACTATCGTCGTACATGAATTATCTGCCAAGGGTTGTAATGCAGAGTAGCTCGGATATAAAAGATGAAGATGGGCCTGCCTCTGAATAACATATAACGTTGAATCCATATGACCTAATTACCGCCGAAGGCATTTTTAAGCGAGTGTGGTACTGCTGAGAAATTATTGATTTTGATATGAAAATGGACGTCGAGTGGCTGTTTTATGGTATTGGAAAATAAAGTAGAATGAAGGCATAGTTCTGCTAGTGTAGCCTCGAACAATCAGGCTAGGAATTACTCTCCTGAAACCCACAGCCAATCGTTTTTCACTCCTGTCAAAATAATCTCGCTACTGTTTTTGAACGCCTCGAATCGCGAGTAATAATGAAATTGATATAAAGCTACTTAAAGAAATAAAAACAGAAGTGAACACTGTTCAAATCAAAGTCACCACGATATAATCAGGTTTGACGGAAATGACTAGTTCCATGCGTGAGTCAGAAATCGCCACTTAGTCTCTAAGTGATAGCTAAGATGACCTAAAAAACGACATTCACTCGGCGAAACTCGATACAAAAGCACTACAAGAAAGCCCGAGGGAAGTCAATAAAATAAAGACTGATCAACGACAGTTACAACATGGGGTATCCTATTGAAAGCGAGAGCCGAGATACTTGGAAACCCTGTTCGATGCGGGACAATCTGTTATTTCATTGTCTCGAGGAATCCCAAAATGAAGTCACACAAAATATGTTGTTTTTATTTATGAAAAAAGAGACGGGTATTGAAAATGGCGTCGAGTTTGGAAGACTCCACGGATCAGGTAGACCTAGAAATAGATCGACAAGACCTAGGCCAGTGGTAGCTAAATTCTCAAAATTTAAAACGAGAGAACTAGTCCGGCAAAAGGCTCGGGAAACCGTACAGTCATGTCGGAACTTCGCTCGGTCATTTCGTACGGTAAATAACCTCGAACGAAAAATGTATGTACATTTTAAGAAAATCCGAAGTCAAACTAGACAAAACAATAAGAAGAACATATAAAAAAATAAGCATATAAGTGAATAACCGTGGTTACCAAATTACAAAAGCAAATCATTTGAATTTTATTGTGTGTTTGATTCATTGGTTGAATGGTGTTCAAGGCACTGAATTCAGACGAAAGTGGTGTGTATATATTGTAAAATATCTACACAAATGTAATAATCAATCGTGACATATCTAGTTACTTTACAATTAATCCTTCTTCAGCACTGATTAAAGAAAGTATGTCTATCCATAAAAGTATACAGCGTTTGCAGCAAGTTTGAAGATGAATCGATAAATGCTTCATTTTGTAGACCAATTTTAGTGAACATTTTCCCAGAATATTTCCGTTGCTGACCTCAACATATCACACAGGAAAAAAAGACCGTGTGAGTTTTCACAATACATAGCTCTGGCAATATTAGGAAGCCCTACAACAAACACTAAAGTCTTCAATTTATTGGCAGAATAAACCGATCAATAATTTCTCGTGGACTTGAACTTCATCCTGTCTTTAAAAATAAACAATCGTCCGTTATAAATATGTTTTAGTTTGAACGACAAATTGGGCTATTGGTATCTACGCTGTGGGGTCATAAAGTGGAGGAATCGCAAAATTCTTCACCTTGATGCGAATACGTATCTTATATAAACTATACAGTGTATAGAGAGATGAGGTGCAGCTGTACCGAAACTCTAGAAATAAGGTCTGCCTCTGAATGCTTAATAACGTTGTATGAGCATAAATCTAATTAAAATCTGATCTCAGAAATGCTCCACGTGATCTACATTGAGATCTAAGGCAATCACTCTATTAATGCTGTTCAATTAGGTCAAGCTTTCTGGGGTTCACAAAAGGTCACAGTTTCAGTTGTCCAATAAAAACACAGATAACACGGGGCCGTGGTAAAGAACGATTTCAGCCAAAACAAGCCCAAGTTGTCTGATTTTCATCTGTGTTAATCTTGTAAGCCGCATATAAACGGGGAAAAATCGAATTCCACATAAAATTTATTTTTGGAATGGTGTTTGTTGATTGTGCATGCATGTATCCGTTGGTCACGTCAAAATACGCAGTCGGGAAACTTCGGTATGTCGGCGGAAATCTTCGGCTTTTATAAACCAAAACTGGGAAGCAGCTCTGTGATTGGTCAATTTAAGTGACCAATCGACATTATAGTGGGGGTGATTGCGTTAGATCTCAATATAGCGACAATCAAAACACGGGGAGCGTTTTTGAGATTTGATTTTAATTAGATTGAGGGAACCTTAGGAACCCGTCCGGCGAATTTAAACTTTACGTCCACCGTGAAGCTAGAATCACCATCAACTGGAATCTCTTTCTCAAGGTTTTGAATATCAATTTATGCTGTAGCATATTGCGCTCGAATGGCTGAAACTACTATACTGGATTATAATTTCTTAGTTATATAGCTGTGTAAGGAGTTATCCGGAAGAAGAAAGATTTAATTAAACATCATTTTTTTTAGAAAGAATGAAAGAGTTCCCTATATATCCATACATTATATACGGATGGCCAACTGCAACATACTGAACGTATAAAATTTATATATATAAAAAAATCATTTCAAACACAACAACATGTACCAAAGTTCATACAAGTTCTCCAATAAATAAGTTTCATACAAGTGGCATGAATTTTTTTATCAAGATAAATGTGTCCACGTTCTACTATCAGTTAAAGAACAAAAAGAGGGTTGCTGAAGGGGGGTAACATTTACTTTATTCATTGTTATTTTTTATGTTCATTTGTATATATTGTATATATTTTTTATATATTTATTACTCGTTTTATATCTCGACCTGCATGAAAAGAGGCTCATGCCTATTGTAGTTTATCGAGTTTGGAAATAAAGATAATCTATCTAAGTCACATACAAAGCTGCGAAACTATTAATTCGATATCCACCCCTTTTTAGTGATAAGCGTGTCGGCCTACCGCTTACGGGTTTGAGTCCGTCTGTCCAGGGACCATGATGTATTTGAGGTAGTCCCACGATGTGACGATGGCAATCACGGGGTTTTCTCTCGGGTCCACCGTTTTTAATCTTAATCAAGGAACACTACGTGCATGGGAAATGGACAATCCGCCGTCATAAAAGTGAAATACCATTTAGCACGACGTTGACCCCAATCAAAAAAAGAAATCCCCAAACGTGAAAAGCATTATGTTCTTTTACATATATTCATTATCCCGTTATCCAGATAATGCAAATCCAAGCGTCGACTTCAGCGAGGTGCAATAAATTTCATAAAGTGTTTGCAAAAATAGCTTTATTAAAGTCTGAATGCAGTGGACCCAGAAACCAACACGATAAAACATGACTGACTTGATCACTTCTGAAGTATACTCTATCAAGGCTGGAACTAAGCAGAAAAAAACTAATACAGTCACTTTATCAACGGCAACTCTGTTCTATTAATGGAAATAGTTAAAACTCACTGTTATCCAACCAGAACCAGAATTTGATTGGATTGAGCCCATTTTAAATAAGAATGTAGTTTAGTGTAAGACCAATGTGTTTTCAACATTTGAAAACCCTGCTTTAAATGTTATGGTTTTTACTGTGTTCACGTCGTCTGTATGTAATACTATTATTATTACGTATATCATTATATTGCTATAGAACCCAGAAACTGAATTGGAATGGTCCAATTCTAAATAGAAATGTAGTTTGGTGCAAGGCCAATGTGTTTCCAAAATTTAAACATCCTGTGTTAAGTGGTATTGTTTTTATTCGGTTCACGACCTTTATACGGACAGACAGACGACATTATCCCTACATCATAAAATGCCGATAGTATAATAACAAAATTGTATGAGAATCAAACAAGACCAGAAGCAGATAACTCTGGCACCTGTGGTATTGTTTTTATTCGGGTTGACGCCGTTTATACGGACAGACAGACGACATTATCCCTACATCATAAAATACCGATAGTATAATAACAAAATTGTATGAGAATCAAACAAAATCAGAAGCAGATAACTCTGGCACGAATGAATGCTGACATATGGTCCGAAGAGTAGTCCCCCCTGAAAGACAAATCGAACAAGAACAGTGTAGTGAGCTCACATTCTATAATATAATCGATTTTACTTCCTACTTCGAGATAGTGACTGACAGATACACCCGGGCCATCTTGTTCTGCACATTTTTTATTTGCTGGTCTGTGGCAAACGTTGCCCCAAATATTGGCGGAAATTAATGCGCGATGGCCCTGGCATAGCGTACAAGAGTTGTCTTCGTCTCGTCCACTATAGAAACTCCGACGAGAACACGATTGGTTAACTCACTGTCTTCTAACTTTGAAAACATAGCCAATTCATACAAATTTGATTAACTGTTATTACAGTAATGAATAATTTTTGTGTCTTTTTAGAAAGTGAAGATTAACAGTATTTTCGTTATTTTGGGATAACACTTTCTTAGTTTGAACAGATTCTGGTTCAGAAAATTTAACAGGTTGAGACACGTCTGGGAATCGAACCCACGAGTTAGGCACCGAATCGCCAGCAGTAAATGCCGGCCACCTAGACACTCGGCCAGTAAATCAATATTGTATGTATTGGCTATGTTTTCAATTTTAACTGTCTCCCCACATTTTATCCACCAACGGCACCAAGTATATATCTAGCTGTTCAACGCATTCTGCACCTTTGAGATAAACCCGCCCCATAACGTTATTTCCAAAAATTCATTTGGCGTAATTTCGCCACAATTACTAGTACGAAACAGCTGTTTAAAAACGTGTAATGTCGGTCAAAATAAAACGAAAAAAAAATTGATTTAGGATAGATTAAATATGTTAAATTTAAAAAAAAAATTACATTGATCTGCAGTTGTACGACTTCATAACTTTGTTTCGGTCTATTTATGAAGTATAGTAATTTGCCGGACAACGGTTTCAACCTGCAAAATAGAACTGGAATCTGTTGAAACAAATTAAATGTTACCTCAAAATTACAAAATTACTGTTAATATTCACTTTCTAAAAGACACAAAATCATTTAGAAAACATTATAGTTGACCTGGGTCAGGTTTTCAAGTACTCCAGCATTTTTATTGCTAAACAGTTGGTGTAGAACATAAGGGGATTTTTTTTCTTTAAAAATATGCAGATATTTTCATTAAATATTGAATTTATAATGACATTCGTATCCTACTGAAGACTGGCATTTTTGTCCTACTACCGACATCAACAAAGTATTTATTTACTTAATTTACGTAATTTACCGAAATTACGAAGCACAGCTGCTGAAATTGAGGACGATCAATGTACAATTCAGGTTGATCATTACATACTAAGCGAACATCGTATATCAGGATGTTTTAACCTGGGAAGTACTAACTCAATTATGTATTTATCTTTACATTTATACGGGATCGTACTTTGTAACAGTGTTAATCATTGTTTGGTTAATGTTCACGGCCGGAGGTTCGAGTCTGAAT
>JAVFBX010000009.1:1720-23623 GCA_034783855.1 Mopalia kennerleyi | reverse complement strand
CCCATCAAGCTAATCCAATCAACAGCCCTCTGTTGAGATTCTATTGAATTAGTGGGATGAAATTTACTTTCAAGCCTGGTCATTATATTACTGAGAAAACTAGAAGATGACTTTAATGTGTTGACGTAACAAAAGCCATGAAGAAAGATGAAAAGACAGGATAATTCCTCAGAAAACTCCTTTTAGACCATTATCTCAGAAACATCTAAAACTATTAGGAACATTTCATCATGAAAGTTTTCCCTCTGACTGTTACCCTTTAACTTGACCATATCATCCCCAGAGTTAAATACATAATGTGACAGGAAATGGTGGGAATATAAATAGGAAAAAAGCTTTGGTAGTATACTTGTACATGTATGCCTAATATTCTCTCGTATTGATACAATGGAAAAATGAATTAAACTCATCTTTAAGGATTGGGGCACCTAACAGACCAGCGATATTAAACAGTTGGTCTGATTTATATCCAGTAAAGACAAGGTTAATAAATGCTCAACTTTGTGCAAAACTTTTCAGATTTTTTTAAACAAGGTGTACAATTGCATTGAGGACAGCAACAAGGTTTTTTTTGTAAAGGGAGATAATTTAGTACAAATTAGATAAATACAATAAATCGAAGTGTTGGGATGATTTGACAAGCTAAACTTATATCTATTATTTGTGTGAATTGTGACAACCAACAAGAATAAAACACAGAACTATAGGGAATTTTACATGCCATTACATCTCAGACTGGTCGCCCCTGTATTGATATCACAGCCGCTTAATGAACAGATTTAATCCGAGTTAACCAACAGCCTTGTTTAATCATTTAGGCGGCTTTCTGGATCAAACTAAATTGGCCAGCCACAGAGATGTGGTGAAACTGTTAGCTAGTGTACAGTCAACAGAAACACAATACTATCAGATTCAGTTTATTGACAGGGTTTTATCTCAGTCCGACAAAAACTAGCCTCAAACCAAGCTACAGTCAACATTACAACTTTTTCTGGTTTTCATTTTTATACAGTTTTTATACAAACTTGTACAGCGGTGAAAGGGGTGTTAGCAAACAGTGGATTCGTTTGGAGATAATTTAACATCAATTTTGATTACACAGCAGAGACAGAAGGTGATGGAGTAGTTTTTGGAGGCTTCAACATGTCAGCCAATCAGAGAGAAGCAGTCCCATCAAGCTAATCCAATCAACAGCCCTCTGTTGAGATTCTATTGAATTAGTGGGATGAAATTTACTTTCAAGCCTCAGCATTCCATTACAGAGAAAACAAGAGGAAGGTTTTAAGAGGGTGTTGACGTGTCCAATAGGTGATCAAAAGATATCGAAAGAAATACATTTATCCATCAGAAAAAAGATCAGCTTATTGTTTGCCCGTAAGCTCTGAGAGCAACATAGTAACATAAGCTCCATCCAACTGCCCGTTGAATTTACAGTAAATGCAACACCAACAAATCCCAGGACAAAATGAAATGTCCACCTTGCACATGTTCTCAACATTGTCAGTAAATTATTATCCACGAGTATGCTCATATAAAGAATGAGTGCATCTGCCCCTTTTTAATCTATCATAGAAATGCAATAAAGTGATAAGTAGGTTATGAGAAAATGAACAGATGGGGTGATCAGACGACGTACCTGTATCAACATAAAATAGAATACAGATTACAAAGAGAAGCCACATAAATGACACATATCATGACTGAGACTAGATATAACGGAAAAGACACCCTTAAGGGGTTTAAATGTTTTGCAGCTGGCACTTTTCAACATACATGTATTAAACTGTATGAGTAATTATATATGTTCAGAACAATGTATAGGCTCAATGACATGGCGTAAACCTATTCACAAGTACACTACAGAATATATACTTCCTCTACAATAAAAATCTTATTTTCAGATTGGCAATGGTTTGAGTGTATTTCAACACCTGGCATAAATATGATGCTGAATACTCTCACCAGGAAGCTGTCACACTAACAGAACATAACCGAAGGATATCGAGTCAGGGTCAGGAATAAAGGTCACTGATCAGTGAGTACTAATACAAATCTGAGAATTATCGATTGAAAATTGAGCGACCTTTCCATGTTAAGGAAGAACAACTGGTCAAATTCACATATGGATTTAAGACAAGCCGATCAAAATATTTAACAATAATGTATGGGAGTTTAGGCTTAGCCTTAAACAGTTTATGGACTGGTAAGCCATCTACGAAAAGTTAAACTGAAGTCCATATAACTTTATATGGGTGACTGACCCTGAGGCTCTCAGAGCTAAGGCAGCATGAAGCCGATCTGTTCGTGAAGTTTGAGTATTGTCATGTGTTTTTGTCCTTTCTAGACTTTGTGGGTTGTCAATGGTGTTGATTGATTGATTGTTGTTTTATGCCAAGCTTAATGATATTTCACTTATATGACGGCAGTGTATTCCAACAATAATCAACACTAGCACAACCAAGATGTGAAGCTTTTCCCTAATTTTGGAAAGTTTCCATCACCCATTGGGCTGGCACACCATCATATGAGCTAAATAACCTTAAGTATAGAGTTAAACCCCATTCAAACAAATGTACAGTATCAGGATTGTACAGCGAATGATTTCTGGCTTGCATTACTCTAAGATACATTACTTAACAGCTGTACAAATTAGTCTAATTATAAAAACAAATAGGCATAAGAAAGTCAAGAAATTTGTCCACAGCGTTAACATTACACAAGTGTCAAAGATTTCCTATTAATAGTGTCCACATTGCCAACACTTGATGATTGTTGTTTGTTTGATTGGTGTTTAACGTCGTACTCCAACACTTGATGAATAAAAACTCTTAAAAGTACAGCATGCAAAGAACAGGTAACAAACACTGGAAAAGACGAACAGCCAATTTTTATGACTACAAGAACCATGATAAATACAGCACCAATTGATATTCATGACAACTGTTATTCTGAGTGAAATTAAATCTTTACATTTCACCATAACCTAAGAAGAATTTTGTACCTGGTATATTTTGCCATTCAATTTTAAACCGAAAATCTTGGACATAATTTCTAAGGACACTGTCAGTATACACATCTGCTCATCCAGACACTTAAATAATTTAAAAATAAAAAAAATATTCAATTGGAACCAAAAAATATTCAAGACTTTATTTGGAAGGCGAAATTATTCAGTTTCAAAAGAAAAAAATGTAAATTTTGAGAAAAAAAATATTGAATTTTGTTTGTTCTTTTAAAAAAAATCTATGTTTTTATCGACTTCTACACTATATCAATTGCTGCCTCATACTTAGAATGGTTCTGACTAAGATGGATGCACTTTGACCCTGTTTTGAGAGACTTATTGGTCTAGAAAGTGTTACCTTTACGCAGGTCTGCTCTTAGTCTCTCCACTTCCTTGACAGCCAGTGAGGTGACATTTGGTAAACCTACAGAGCATATATAGTTCCAAAAATTAATCACGCTGGTATAGAGATGACAAGTATATAATTTCAATTCATCAATTATCTACTGTACAAAATAAACTCTCAGGGGCAAGTTCTGAACAGATCTTAAGCTACTATAGACATGTAATACATTTATGCTGAAATGTTGTTGTTGTTATACAGAATACACGTAGCTGGCTTATATTCAGTTTTATATAAAAACAAATGTTGTTTGTGTTAATGTGCTGCTTCTTAATAACAAGGCAATAATAAATTAGTGTAGAATATTTTTGAATATTTAGGCCAAATTTAATCCAAATTTACAAATTAAAAAAAAAAAGCACTGTTTCATAATTTCACACTGCACAAACCATGTATGAGACCAACAATAATTGCACAATAGATAGGACGCTGCCAAACAAGTTACAGCATTAAAACAGCAATGGAAGTGTAAACAAATAATCTCGTAAAATACAACAAAAAAATAAAATATTCAATAATCAATATAACATGCTAACAAAACACACAAATTAATCAAAAACATTTTAAGAATATAAAAAAATAAGTCTCAGGTATGACCTAATTATATAACAAATACAAAGTTATAACAATACACGGTATACACCCACCCAGCATACCCAATAACACGCCATTTTTAGTTCTCAACTATAGGGTCATACGAACTCATACCAATCTGTGATCATGGAAAATACACTTGACTTCTTATTACATGTTCAAGCTGCTAATGAAATACAGTTAGGTTGTTTGTTTGTCGTTTAATGTCTTACACAACCGTATTTCACATTTATGCCGACAGATTGTCCACTTCACACAGAACTAACTTAAATACACTGGAAAACCACCCCTGCCATTTCCGGAGACACATTGTATATCTGGTGACAGATGAACTCAACCCCTTTAAGCCTTTGGTGGTATGTGTATATCGAAGTATGATTAGTTGGCAGTCATGATTACTTAATAAGTGGACCCTAATAAGATATAGATTCTAAACTGTAGGTTACTAAACAAGTCAAATATGACACAGTTATCTAGGAAGCTGTGACAATACAGTACAAATACTGCATACTGCTTCAGAAGGGAATCAAACACATCACATGCTTTATACATTCTATTTTATTTGGTGTTCATAACTGTTAAAACATGATCTTTCTGAGGCATTGACAAGCCCGCGAGACACACAAATCATCTTGGTTATATTTAAAGAGACAGCTTAATATAGATTCTAATACTGTATTGTGCATGATTACCATACTACTGAATAAATCTGCGGAAAACCATCACTTGAAAAAGAAAAAATGACTTCCGTATGGATGTATTGTTTTAGGGTTGTCATACCTAAGATTGTTCCCCTCACATGACCGTACTAATAATACAGACTGACCGTATTAAAGTCTATATTTATTTGTCAGCTTAATCATTTTTTTTTAATTCCAGATTTATCTACTGCACTCTTCCATTAAACAAATTAAGTTATTCTTAAACAGTGTAGAAGAGTGTTTGTTTATTTGTTTGATTGGGGTTGAACACTGTAAGCCCAAAGGGCGAAGGAAACCACATTGCCCCTAATGTTGCCCCTTAGCTCTGAAAATGGAAGGGCAACAGGAAGCTCCCTCCCAAACCGCCACAACCATCTGTCAGTGGATCTGGTAGATCTTGTAAAAGTGCTATCTGACCAGCCAATAAGAAAACTTATTACTCGCTTGATTGGAATCATTTGATACCTACACTTATAAAGATTGTTTGTTTGCTTGATTGGGATTTAACGTTGTACTCAAGGGTATTTCACTTATATGACGACAAATTGTGCACTTCACACTGTTCCTTGCCTCATAACGGTGGAAAATTGAGAGAAAAGCTCGTGTTTGATGGGGGTTTTACACCATACTTAAGGTTGTTTAACACCAATGATGGTGTGGCGGCCATGGATGGAGGAAACCATCGTCGGCACCACTCAAATCAAGACGATACAATCACGGGTCATAACACAGGAGATATCACAAACAGATCACTTTTATTTTGACCCTTTGATCCGAGAGCAACAGAAAGTCCCCTCCTAGACGCCGGCTTTAACATGTACATGTACAGTATGAATTGTGTGGAATTATAAAATGGTACCAAGTTCTATAATTTTTGTTGTTCATTGTTAAACACAGATCAAAATTTCACTTGAACCTATGTCAAACAACAAATAGCCACTCCAACTCAAGCAATACATCTCAAACATTTGTTCTTTTGGAATATTAATGTTTATTGATTGCTAAGACCACCCACACATTAACACACAGCATAGTTGATCCTATCAAAGTTGAAAATGGATAACATATTAAACAAGTAAGCTTATACATGTTTGATTAGACTTCACCAACTATTTAATACCGATTTATTGTCTTTTAAAATTCAAGTTACATAATATGCGAGCACAGAATAAATTTGTGATAAAATGGAGCACGCGAAATAAAAATTGCAAAAAAACAAGTCTCTCAGGTTCTAGTTTTGTTAATGGGAATCAGCTGTTATTCACTACAAACAATTTATCAGGCCACTAAACTCCCACACACACATTGTTTTGTTATGTCTAATCAATACATAGTGATGAAACAATTCTAACTACTGCAACTATGAGCATAACTTAGGACACACATGGACATAAGTTCTTGCAAAACCAAAAAGAAAATCGTTTAAATGAATATCGACATTCTGGCTAAAAAGATGTATTTGCATAATACATGTATATGAGTTGACTTGCGGTGCATAATGACAGGCGTAAAAGCTATTTTATGTGAACATTACATCTGCCACATTTATTATTTTTACAAGAAACATAAAAAACAGTTAGTCCTCGAGGCTAATATTCCAAATGTGAGTTAGTTCTCAAGGCTAATATTTTGATCAACCTAAAGGCCATTGCTGATCCCAATCCAAAGTTATAAGCTTTCAAAGTTAGAAAAAACACGTTCACGCTTTTTGACGAGCTGTTTGACCAAATTTCAGGAAATTATATCTGGGAAATGAAATGTCGTATGAGGCTAATCTTTTTGCGTGTGTTGATTTTTCACTTAATGCATTATTTTGATGGAGTTTCGTCAAAATCTGGGGGGGGGGTTGAGCGACGACCACTGGTTGATTCGACATGGAATGAGCCATGATCATTAATACAATGGCTTTTTATGAACCATGTAGACTGACAGTCTATGATTAAGGACTAGATTTGTGGCTGATGAAGTGTTAATTCCTGATAGTACAAGGCTTCTTTTCTGCAAATAAAATTTCCAGTATTTTCCTGATCATAAACTCCCAGTTCTACCGGACAAAATTATGTCCTAATCATTGACCTTAACCACACTATAGATTATTGGTTACCAGTTAACACAAGAAAGGTGTGCAGATAAAAGGTGTGTAATTCACACATGTATAAGAAAGCTAACTATAAATTAGATTATTAGTAGATTATTTTACACACTTGTGTAGACAAAAACATTTACAGCAATTTGATGACAAATATGTAATTTTTGTGCAATTAAGAATACCTTGATACCTGGTTGACATTGATGATGGTGACCTTGATATATAAAGGTGTGTTATAAATAACACCTCTCATCAATGTTACTATGTGTGCCTTAAAGATGGACCCTTATTACTTCCGTAACTTAACTAAAGTTTGGAAATAGACCTACATGTATTATTGGTGGTTGGCAACATGCTGAAAACAATGAGCAGAATGATATCAATGAAAATGTTCTTAGAAACCGAGTTCTGGCTTAAAATCCTTGAGAGCCGGATAGTGAATGGCGTGAGATAGTGGGTCAGAGGCTCTCCAGCTGTAGAAATCTATAAAACACCAGCTAGAGTATATCATTGGTAGTAGTGAGATGACAGAGGACAGACAGAAGGCATGTTCCTTTACTTAATGAATCTAAATCAATACATAGCCGAGCAGTGCCATCCACTTCTACCTCTTAACTGCTGGCTAAGACTCCCATCTTGAGCAATTATTTTCTAGAAATAGACCTACTCCAGAGCTTATTTCTTTTGATGACGTTTGATTATTAAGTAAGTAATCTTAATCAAAGGAATGTAATGTTATCTCCGTGATAACCCTCTGGGTCATGTTGATCAAGTCAACCATGTGAGGTAGAAATCAGAATCACAGAGTTAAATTACACTTAGTTTATACCAGAAAGAAACTAAATTCGGCTCAAGGATGAACAGTTGGATAATAGAAGGAATTTTGTTAATTATTAATTAAAAAGAAAACTACGAATGGTTCTCTTTGTTGATCTTATTGGAGGTTTACACTACTTAAGCTTTCTTCACTCATATGACGTCGTGCCAGTCCTACTGGTGAAGGAAAACACCTCTGACACCACTGACAACAAACAAAGAGAAGAGAGGACAGAACAGAACAATCTGACACAGGATGTGATACAAAAAACATCACAAACAGATCAACTTCATGTTGCCCCTTTAATAACCCCAAGAGCAACAGGGAGCTCTCTCCCAATCCTACGCATCAACGAACAGAAACTATATCGAAAGAATTCCATATACAGTCTAACCGGAATAATTCCCTACTATGTGAGAAACGATGATTTCCAGGACAAATGAAAAAAAAAGTTACGTTTGTAAAGTAATATGGCTACAACTTTTTTAAAAAGAGTCATAGGCTTAAAAAATATTTACTCTAGTATGATCCAACAAGGTTAAATATGGTACATCTTTTTGGTCGAGAAGAACTACAACCGCTTGTACTGGGCGCCACCATTTTAAGCTCCCCGATGAGCTGGGATTTCTCTAAAGAAATTCCCTATCTATTAGTAAAGCCACTCCCAGCCTCGTTTTCACAATTCTACATGTCATTAAATTTAAAATAGGACCAGAGGTCATATTCTTCAACTCTGACTGGTCAGATTCTCAAATCTATGAAAAATAAAGTGATTCTCTAGGTGTGTAGACGATGACATATACAAGCCGCTGTCAATGGCTTTTCAGATAAAGTGATCAAAATGGCCGTGCCACTGTAAGCGGCTTGCCGCTACAAAGAGTTAATTGCCAGCCCAGTTTATTATTAAAGGACAGCTCTCTTGGTGACACAACTTTGGCCACATATACATGAACGATAAACACAGAACACATGTGTTCAAAGAGACAAATATTGGAATTCAGAGAGCAAAAGAAACTGAAACGGCCATGTTATTAAAATCTAAATGAGTTTATTACGAACATAAATCGAGTTATTCAACAAGGTGTGACGTTCATATTTAAAATGAGGGTAAACGCCTTCAGATAATTGAAGCTCGTCTCCGGTATAACGTTAATCATTACAGGTGACAAAATCAATTTTGTTTTTATGATAACTATTCCTTGCTGCCGCCTACCTGGTCCTGTCTCATAAATTATATCCCATAAGACATCATTTGAAATCTTAAGCTTTATATATATATATATATTAAAGGAAGTCTTATATATGAAGTCTTACAAATAATGCTGATGTTTCAAATTAACTAGTGAAGTAGGATTGCGTGTGATAAATCAGATCTTCTCTCCAATGTGTTGGTGAATATATAAATGATAGTATATATACCACAGAGTGTCAGGGCTGTTTACCATACACTTGGGACAGCTCCAAACCAAGACAGACTGACTGAGATTATGTCTACAGAACACTGACTCATCTGTAGAGTGCACATCTCTTCATTTATCTTTTGTTTTGTTTAATTTGTTTGGCTCAAATTTTACATTGTTGTTTAGATTATTTTACAAGTATTGCAATATATGATGGACAAACAAGGGAGTCCATGAACACTGTCTGCGGTCTAATATTTTGATGATTTTCATTATAGCTGGGTTGTACATCAGTCCAAAGTGAAGCTCTTGATGAGTGTTTTCAGCTTCCTTCTCACAGTCATATTCTGAGGGCTCTTATACCACCCATTGCAACAAGGCATGGGGATCAATGAGCTGTCAAACGAGAGCCAATTGACACTATTCCTATTAAAGTCTTTGCATACATCCTTTTTTCTTCACTCTGCGCTTGCCATCATCAGACAATACTATAGCAGATAACCTTCACCTTAGCTAGAATCACACAGCTGATTCTACGCACACTATACAGGTAAATCCTCTAAATTTGACATTTTCTCCACTTGTTACATGTAGCTCGTTAATTTTCTCCAATATGAATAACATCATTAATTCACAGGTAGATGTTTAATGTAAAAGCATCCGGGAAAATGTTCACATCAATCATATAAACTCTGTAAAACCTTAGAATATATTCTGATCCAAGCCATTTATTAGTAGACTTAAAGTAGAGCATTACAATGTTCATCAGCTACAGCCAGCAGGGAAAACAGTATGTACAAAATGATGGCTTTCCAAGAATCAGAATACACACTGAAAGCTCAAGTCAACAGAGACAATCCAGCAAACCCAGCCAGAATTAATGAGATATCTTTACCTAGAGGCCTGTCACAGATACACAGTTTGATAGTGAAAGCAAAACTCATCATTATAAAAGTGCACACTGTGACAGTTTATCTAAAACCTGATTTAAACCATTTCAATCATTTTCACGTCAACATGACATTGTGTCTGTGATGGTCAAGCTCACAAGTGCTTTACATCATAGTCTGAACATTTCAACATTGATTGATTGATTGATCGGGATTAACATCAGCTTAAGCTTTTTCACTTGTACAAGTATAATGGTGGTGTACTCCACTAAGAAATGACTACACTTACATAACCATACCCTAAACCACCCCCAAATTCATCCATAAAATTATTATTTTAGAAGCTATTTAAAACACCTGCAAATTGTCTCTGAGAGGCAGGAGATGAATTTTTCAGTTTGCTGTTGGAAAGTTACAGTTGATAGTCACATAGTTTTGGACCTATTTTAAGATTTGTATACAGCTACATGGTGTTAACGATCTTTTGACTTGTCTGAAGATTTTCTTGCATCTGTAAGGTGTCAATAGTCTTTTCAGTGATTTTCACAGTGTGTCATTTGTCTTTTGACCTATTTTAAGATTTTTATGTTTGATTGGGGTTTAACATCAGACTCTAGGGTAAATCCTTTATATGGCAACAGACTGTCAGTCTTACAATCTGCCTTTCATAATAAAGATTTGCATGCATTTTCCTTGCGTTTATAATCTGTGACCTATTGTAAGACTGGTATGTTTGTATGATTGATTGGTGTTTAATGCCAACTCTCAGCATGTCAAGAATAAGCTTATTTCACGTATATGGCAACTGATTATCTACATCTTATTCTCCGCTTTTACATGATTTGTATGCAGCTGCATTGTCTCAAAAGCTGTTTTTCATATACTTATTTAAAGATTTGATTTGATTCATTGTGTCAGAGAATAGGGAAATCATTGCAGAATCCCTCATTATATTCTGAATAACTATCTAAAAACAGAATAAGATGACGTGATCATGGTGTAATGGTGTAAGCTTTACAAGATTTAATGTGAACACTATATGTGTAAAGATTAGTTAGGGGGAGGGGGAGGTGTAAAACATGAACAGATGGTGATCACTGAGTGTGTTAAGCTTGACCTGGAAACTGATAAGTCTATAATCAATACTTATTGAGGTACCATTGAACTGTCATTGTTAGTCATTTATAATACATATAACTTATACACCATCTGATATGACGGTAGATTGGCTGAGTCTGTACAACAGATTGCTTTCATTTTCTGCTGGCACTTTTGGTGCCTCACTCTGGGGTCGTGTGTGTGATGGTGTGTGGACCTGGTTTCTGTATTTTCTGAATTAAAGCAGAAGTATGCAAAACACAGATAGTCTGTCGCTATTAGGGGTTTAATGATAAACTCCCACCATGAAACCATACTATATACCATTCAACAAGTACTCTGGTTGAAGCACATACATGTAACCAGTCTGGTCAAACCTGGTCATAAACACATGCTTCTAAGGTACATACAAACCCTTTACCTAGACTACGAGCATACCCCCATTACTTCGTATACAACAACACACGGCTAAATGAGTACTCAATGAACAATGGATACCAACATTATCACACATTATTACAATTATTTACAGTTGCATGCATTTGCAGTTGCATCCAATTAACCCTGATTCTAACAGGTATTAATATTGCAACAATTTTTAAGTAATAATTTTTTTGTTTAGCTAGCCTTTTAGCATTGTGCTCAAAGAAACATGTTATGTGATACATAATACTCAGGGTTGATTAATTGATTGATTGATTGATAGGCTGGTTGGTTGATTGATTGATAGTCTCGTTGATTGATTGATTGGTTGATTGATTGATTGGTTGATTGATTACTTGATTGATTGATTGATACATGTAGGTTGGTTGGTTGATTAATTGATTGATTGATTGGTTGGTTGGTTAACTGATAGATTGAAAGGTTGGTTGGGTTGATTGACTGGTATGCGTTAAACACCATGGTTAAGGGATTTTCACTTACATGATGGAAATATACATGACAGTCACACTATTTAAGCCATAAAATATTATGTTAAACAAAACTCCATGTACAACCACAGAATGATGCAATGAGAAGAAAGAACAGAGTTTACAGCAAAAAAAACCCCTACAAACATATCTGATTTACAATCCTTACATTAAAAAACATGAAATACAAATTTTTCACACATCTACAAGTACACACTGGCTACATTTCAATAGGCCCGCAGAGGTAAATCTTTTGAACTGTGGCAGAAGGAAAATTGTTGAGCGCCCTTGGACAAACTTGTTTCTGTATTCATAGAACAACTCTTAGAAACTGAAGTGTTTGCCAGTAAGTAGAGACTGTGAGATTTTTCCTAGTACAGTCCCCAGCCCCTTACGTCTCATTAGATTAAAACCGTTAATCACAGCCAACTTCTATGAAATCTGAAGTTACTTTGATCTCCAGGGACACAAGAAATATTAAGCCAGGCTTATTACGTTTAATTGATTTCCTGTCTAAAATACAGCCATAAACAAGCCCAATCGTGAATTGAGAGTTTCTTACACAGCACCGGTCTTTATTCCGTACACCGTACATCACATCCAACATTGTGGGTAAATAGTTAAAGCACTCCACGCAACGCGTTCTCCGTGAAGCAGTTAAGAAGACACGGTACTTGGCGACTCTCAGGAAATAACACATCACAAAAGCACAGGAAACAGACAAAGTGTTACAGGATTGGAATCTCCAACTGTCAATCTGTCACGCAAAGAAAATCTTAGACGTCATAGATCTCTGTAACTGGGAATCTATCCTTCTCCATTACCACAATGATTAAAATTTGAGTGAAATTTATCTTCTTGATCAGCAACCCTAAGTTTTTACTTATTGAAATCCTTTAAGTATGTTAAAAGATAAATGACATCTAATGACATTCTGCAATGACATTATGACAACGGTTCACCACAAAGATATTAAATTATTTCTATTTCTTTGACAGATGATGAAACTTTTCAACAAATTTATTTTTTTAGTAGAAGTCCGCAAATATCTTTTACTGATCATATAATAACACAATTTTAATTTATTTTATTCAGCTGATAAATTATAAAACAAATTACACAAAAAATGTTATACTTTTTTTGGTATAAAATTCACATTTTGTTTGAAGTTTGCAATTGTTGTGATTAAATCTGAGAAAAATAAAAATAAACGTGATGAAGGTTAAAAACAATCTTTAAAATTTTGTTCCCTTTCTCATACAAAAGCGCAATATTATAATTTTTGTAATATTATTTTATCATCATATTAGAGAATGTGTAAAAATAATTGTAAGCTGCTGTTACAGTTTGACAAATATCCATGAGAAACAAATGATCTTTAATGGCTTCAGTTGAAATCTGATCATGATTTGAGTTCATGGTTTTGGCGTGAAAAATCTTTAATTCTATCAGCAAATGAGATTTGACCTACATTTGTCTAATCAAAATTAGAATCGCTCGCACTTTCCGATGAGAAAAACTTCTCAGCTGTCAATTTCTAGTTTGGTGCTCTTTATTTTTTAGACAATTTTGTTCTTTTATTTCAAGTTATATTAAGAAAAAGATCCAACAACATGTAAGACCGTTGCCCTTTAAAGGTTGAAAAGAAGAAACCTTATCAACCATATCTGATGAGATTCTGGCAAAAATTGGCAGATGTGGCATACAAATCAGTTAACATACTGTAACAATGTGTTCTGTATGAACTGGACAGGCTGTATGCAATCCCCCATCACGGGTTAAGTTTGATTGGTGTTTCATGCCATAATTAACAGTTATTTCATTGTTTGTATCTCTTGTAAGTTACTAACAATTTCAGACACATTTCACCAAGGCTTGTTACATGTAATACTGAAAGTGGTTTTAAAACGCTTTTTATTGGATTCATTGTTTGACACCACATTTAATGTTAGGCCTCTCAAAATTGATACTAGACCATAAAATGTAAGGTGTGTGATCTGTTGGGAAAATAGTGTTCCTAGAAGGGTAAAGCGTGAGTCCTTTCACTATCCAGAGGGTTTACAAACTCAAGGCCCTTCGGTGTACAGGGCCAAAGCCATGATACATGTGCACCGGTCTGCAAATCTCCATCACACAAATGTATAAACTTTGTCTCAGGTGATTCATCAGTTATCATTATGTTTGTGTTTCCTGAAAACTGACTTAGTTGTTGGAATTGCATTTGATTAAGGTAACCTTGCAGGTACAATGTAGGTGGGTCTATTATCTGGTGAGTCAACTTGACAATTCTGGACACTCCTTAGTTTCTTAAAGCAGTGAGCTGACTCAAGGCCATGAATAACACAAAGGGCTCGCCAATTAGGGCAGTTAACTGGTACATTGTGTTAGATAATTGTCCTGTCCTGTTGCAGTCTTTTGTTGTTGAAGTGCATATCATACAACCAACTCACCTATGGTTAGTTACGGTTTACCTGCAGATTGTTTTGGTTGTTTGGTTAGGGTTTAATGCTTTAATGAAGAAAACCATTCTCAATGTCACTGCTAGCAAATAATGAAGTCACGAATGAGTCGGAATGACAAGCATACACGATGCAAATTCTGATGAATGAGTATACCAAAACAAGGCCCTGTGTTGTATCCCTTCAGAGAGCCCACAGGAAGCGGGCACCAGCCCCCATCATTGTGCCGTGTTTCACAAGTGATAAAATAATTGATAACGGCCTTAACGGGTAAAGGAATATATGTGTAGAGTCTATAATCATAATGCCTGCAGGTATGATATTTACCAAAATAGACAGACGAGTCACAAATGACTAATAAATGACTGCTGACCTTTTAATTGATTTATTGAAGGGTGTTTAACAATGACGATGTGACGTGATGTCAAGGCTTAGCTGCTTTGTTTGATATGGGTTTAACATTGCACCCATGAGTATTACACTTATATGATGACATATTGTACACTTCTAGCTACGCCCTACTTCAATAGAGGAGGAAGCCTCATAAAAACATCCCCTCCGTTGAGCGGAGTGACCAGGTGTGAGTCTCTCACTGGGAGCGGTACACGAAGCAGGCTCCACATGTCAGCTCCTCATTCATCACTGTGTCATGTCAATGGCACAAACTCATGTGACATTGTACTACTATAACTGTAAACAGTCACACTACAAGCAACACAATCATTAACTCTGATGTACTTTCACTACTGAAAATCAAATGTTCCTTTATCGCTAAGTAAAGATTGCTGCCCACAATCGGTCAGTCTGTCATGTTAGATATGAGGGGAATTTCAGTGTCAGCTTTATGCTTATTGTTAAGGTTAGGGTTAGGTTAGGATTAGGTTACATGTTGTCTTTTAGAGTTAGTATAAGGTTAGTTTTATGGTTAGGGTTAGATTAGGATTAGGTTACATGTTGTCTTCTAGAGTTAGTATTAGGTTAGTTTTAAGGTTAGGTTTAGTATCAACGCTAACCCAGAACTACAAAAATAACCTTATATTTTACATGATGGATAGGCCCCAAAATCACCATAAAGGATGTTTTTTGCTCTGTATGATTTATAATGCTAATAACTAAATGGAAGTACAGTCAGAGAGCTTTGACCTGAGTGAACAACTATACTGAAATTAGCAGAAAGTTGGAAATTATACACAATTATACAACACTGATTTATCTTTTTTGAGGACGTTGTTGATTTTAACATTCTTATCTTGTCAGAATTACAACTTCATGTAAGTTTGACTGAGGTTTATGTTATAAAAAAAGCTAACAAAAAATAAAATTTATCGAGACATAAATGCGTGAAATAAAACCCTGATATATGTTAGTATTGTGGATATTTGTTTTTATTAATAAAGCCAAGTAAGACATATCAATCAGGTATGAAGGTCAAAGGTTGAGTAAGTGTAGTGGTAAGTCCGAGTGAATAAAATTGTAAATGTCTGAATGAGCATCAACAGCTTCTAAATGGAAACTGACCAATATGGAAATGGTTAAACTGAAGTGTAGTACTATGAATGTTTGACCCTTGGCGAGTGGTCAGTGGTGAGTCACACATGCCATGCAGTATGTCATCAACTCTTTATGATTGATAGAGGAGTATAATCTTTATATCATTGATAATAGAGAGTTCATCGTTTAGGATTAATGGCCATTTGAACAGAGGAAACATGCTGGGTAACACCGAGCTAGCAGGCGGCCTTCTATATGATAATCACATACAGGAAGCTAAATAACCAGCCGTTCAAGGGTAGACATGTAGATGTGGAGAGTAGACAGCAGCCATATATGAAACAAAATTCTACCATAACATAATTTATAGCATCTGCACTTATGCACGAGAAACATTATCAATAAAGAATTAAAAGTCATTCAAATAAACCGTATTTGTTTGAATATGATTCGAATTAAAAAGTGTTCACACCTGTTTGACACATCCCTATCAAGCACAAAAGAGATAATTCTCAGTCATTTAACTATTTAAAACTATTTGGAAATTACAAGCTAAAACATTTCAAAACAAATGATATTCACACGCATAGTTTTACATATTTAAATCCTGAGCCTTTTTCCTCAATATTGATTTATTTGGATTGTGTGTTGGCTTGGGGTTTTGATATAAAAAGGTCGTTGTTACGGTTACCATACTCTATCTATGATGGCGTGTCTGCCCAATGGATTATGGATGAAGGCTTTGCTATTTATACATTTTTTCACTAGTGTTTTCCACAACACTTAAGGTCGTAGTATGATTACAAGACTGCATTTAACTCTATAATATAAGGTTATACGGTTGAACCAGCCTCATTGTATCTGGTAAAAACAACAACAAGATGTATAAAGCAAAGCATGGATTATCAAGGGACATTGAGAAGGAGGAAACAGACTAGCGAGGCCATTTATTAAGGGTTGTTTTTTTCCAAGCTTCAATTCTGAAAACAAAATTGGGCCAGTAGGTTTCTTTTTATTTTTTTTGTTGCTTTTTATTGTTTGTATTGCAATAACTGGACTGGTGTATTGTCTGATGTTTAGTATATCATCCAAAAATACAAATTGTTTGTAAAGTACTATCAGTTCTTACCTGTAACTGCTATTTTAGTTTTAATGGAGTTAAGTATTTCAGAAAAGCCAAGAAATAACTTTTGAATGCTATAGTCTAACAGTAAAGTACATATTATAGTAGATATTAGCAGTATATATCTATAAGCTTACTTTTACTATGTTTATGGTTCTATAATATAATATACACACGACAACTAGGCATGCATTTATATTAAATGATTAAATCATTATCTACTCATCATACCTTTGCCAATAGGCCCATGGAATCTCTATATTGTGGTATATCTAGTGGGGATTACAGTGATACATGTATACCACTTGAGTGGTGGGCACCCATGGTGTTGAGTCACCAAGCTAAATTGACCAGTCTCTTGTCCTAAAAAGCTACCCAAGGGGCGACCATAGCATGCTGACATGCACTTGAAACAAACAGGGAAAGGGAACTCCATCCAAGGGCATTTATTATTTAACAGGCTTTTAGTAACTTTGGTTATATATGGGAATATTTGTCGCTTTGATCTGCAGTAGAAATCTCCAGCTAGTCTATACCAGATAGTGATAGTCAGGGAGATGTATCAATATATCAATTCAGTCGGATGCGAATTTTGTATTTATTGGAGGCTCTGTGCGTTTTTAATATTATAAAATAAATAAGCAATAGCATTCTGGTGTGGATTTTCTATTAATACTTATAAAAGTGCAACACTCATTTCTGCAATAACATGTAATATCATTGTTAACCATTATAGGGTTACCCAACAAACACAGACAGGGATTTTATATTTCAATAAACACGTTTTATAAGACTTATCAGACATGAACTATGACAAACTATGATTTACTGATAAATTAATCAACATGGCATGACGTCTATCAACCACATTGTCCAAACTGTACACAATGTTGTTATATCAGACTTGGTCATTTTGTGGGTAAGAAATGATTGTCCAATGTTATATCCCTTATATGACTGCCATGTGACAACCCACAGTTCATTATGTAACTGTCACACTTACCCAACCAGAAAATGTGAAGTGGTTAGCTCTATTGGAAAAATAAGGTTTCTCCATTGTTAAGAAAAGCTTTATGTCTAAATTTATATACTTGAAATATGCTGCCCTCAGCCAGAGGGAAAGAAACAATGAAATAGCACTGCTAAAAAGTCATTTGTAGGTAATCTTAGCTAACTTTTCTGCTTGTAACAAGTAGAAGACGTCAGTGTAGGAGTGTAGGTGAGTGGTTCGATGAAAATATCAAACTCATAACTGATTCAGCCCACTCCTTGGTCATATACAGAACAACACTGCAATGTAGTTTCTCTGTGTAAAGCAATACATGTATCACCGTTTCCATTTCCACGACTCAAATAGTCATACGGTTATTTTAGTATGGCAGACTGGTCACTCCTTTACTTTTAATCGCCACCCTTCCTACATATTACAATATGCAAAATCCTTACCAATACAACCATCCTGTGAAATCTGTTTGCGGCATACCCTTCAATCTTACTTCACATCTTTCAATAATAACTTCATTATATAGTGTATAACAAATGGAATTTGCTAGAGTGTCTTTAATATGTTTAACTTAAAATTGAACTTTATTTTTTTTTTAAATAGAATATGATTTGACAGCTGTTGTCAGCCTTCTTCCTCATGACAATATTGAAAATAAATAAACATCTCTATGGCCAGTGCCTTCCTTAACTTGAAATAACAAGACCACCTATATGTAGACACTATGGGATATTCAAAGCTTCTTCAAAATGTGTGTGTCCATGATCCGTGGATGGAGGCTGTTTTTAATAATGAACAACTGAAAATCAGACATAATGTGTGTAGAAAATGATGTCCACTGTTAAAAGGGCAGTAGCCATCCTAGCATAACCAGCTCATTGGTTCGTCAAACAGTAAAGTTACATGTTTAACTCACTGGTCTGGCAATCCAATTAAACTGCAAACATACTTTTTCGGCAAATTTGAGGAAGCAAGGCTTGAAATTGTAATAAGTTTTTAAAGGATTCTCAACTGGTTTAATTGACAAAATGAAACATTTCTAAATTATCAAAATTTTGTAAATGGACTGAGGGCTTTCAAGACTCGCTCTAAATGCGTTTTTTCACGAAAAATTTATCCAACTCTAAAATGTTAAATTGAGTAATTTCACAAATTGGAATGCACTTTTGAAGCAGTTTGTCATAAAGTTTTTTACGAAATAAAGAGCAGAGCACAATTATCGGTGACTTAATATCAGGAAGGAAATCAGACCCCAATATAATGATACACGTAGGCGCCAATGCTTTACAGGATATTATGTTTCGTCAGTTTTTAATATTGAACTGTATGTGTACAGTATTTTTCCTACAGTACACTCCCTGCATCACTAATGTCAATTCTTTGAGGAAAATGTCATGGCATATGAAGGTTAACAGTGTTTTCATGATACTTAAGGTTATTTTACTCTTTGGGATGGCACGCAATGATTAGGGTTTAACATTGTATTCGAGGGACTGGGTTGTTCACATCTCTCTGTGACTTACATATTAAATACGGTGGCAAATTTGAGAGAAAACCTTGTTCCACCTTCTATCAATGCAAGGGTTCCTTACTGGGATAAATACAACAGAGTCAAATAAGTACATGTACATTACAAAACACTCATTGGAAATAAAATAACATAACAATATCACACAAACACAATATAAAAACTGTAAAGACCATTACCTGCCGTCCCTATGAGCCGTGCTTTCTTCACTGAAACAAAGAAAGAAACAATCAGGTTAGTTTATATCACTGGCTGTGATTGAAGTTTCAGTGAACCTATGTTATATTGGTTAGCCTGTCATTTTAAACATTACAGGCTACTGTTTTACCAGGAAAGCTTTGGAAGCCTTTTCTAATCTTCACATTAATTTAACGATTACAGGCTACTGTTTTACCAGGAAAGCAGTGAAAGCCTTTTTAAATCTTTGTGTTATTTTAACGATAACAGGGTACTGTTTTACCAGGAAAATGGGTGTTTTTACCCGGAAAGCAGTGGAAGCTTTTATAATCTTATCTTTATCTTAACGATTACTGGCAACTGTTTTACCATGAAAGCTGTGGAAGCCTTTTTTAATCTTTGAGTTGTTTAAACGATTACAGGCTACTGTTTTACCAGGAAAACAGTGGAAACCCTTTTTAATCTTCTCTATGGACAACATACTGGACATATATGTATTCTTTGTTGACCTGTACCTCTCCTGGCTGTACATAAGCATTTCTTTGTTTGTTCTATTTGGGTTTAACATCAAAGTCAAGGACTCAAGGGTATTATAAAATGACAGCTTGTCCACTTCTCACTAGATGCCTAAGTTTCTTTTTAAATATATGGTCAAATAAAAAGGGAGTGAACTTTGTGAAAACCACTATAGTGATTGCCAGACAACATGGCGTGACTTCCTCATATACTTTAACTTGCTAAACTGTGAGGTTGAGAGAAGGACCCGAATATGTGAGCTGGTCAATTACTACTTAATGATCTTCTACAGAGCAAGTTCACAAAAAAAAGCAACAATTGCAAATTGAAAGATTTTACCATTAGGGTGCTCTATCAGCTTTATTATCATTTGTTCTAGGTAAAACATCACATGACGTTAAAGATAACACGTTGGATGACTGCCTGTACATGAAAAGAAACACAATAAAATGTGTGAAAAGCCAATCAGGCACCTAACTTGATTTCACACACATCTTCTATTGCTTAGATTTAGTTGTTTGTTTGATTGGGGTTTAACACCATGCTCAAGTTGGTCAATATTATTTCACTTGTAAGAAAGTGGAATGTCCACTTACTCTGCCCTACTTAAACATGGTGGAAAACTGTGACTAACTCATAAACCGGAGGTCCACCTAGATACTTAAACCTGTGCAGTTTATAGCAGGATCAGTTGTCTGCAGCGCTAACCTCTGAACCCGGGCCCTATTAGTGCTTAGTTACCCAGCCAGCAGTGTATACCATGGAATGAAATGAACTTGATCAGTATGAAGTGTTTGGCTCTGTTGGAATAGTAATGGTCTTCCAATGTTAAATGTACAGGTCTGTTGCTCTGAACATACTTCCCATTTCCAGAGAGTAAAATGAAACGATGGAAACAAGAAAAACCCATGATTATATTATACTGAAAATGTTGGCCAGGAAGCTTGGACAACTCCTCACTACAAACAGACAATGCTCATTTAAACATTTCTTAGTTACGTAACAAACATTTTAAGTTACATGGAAGTACTGTATAATAGGTCAATCATACCTTCAATATCTTGGGATGTTTGGTGAATAATTTGTTCATTAAGCGATATGACAGTAAAAATATTTTTAAAAACTGTTTAATACTATCTAGAGTTAAACCTATTGTGCTGTATGGCGATACAGCCCTTTCGTAAATTAGAAAGTGTACACTATATTGCTTAAAAAACTATTCTTATAATAAATCATGTCATAGCACACCCAATGTTTAGTGTGTGGGGACTGTCTTTGTTTGACACTATTACTCAATCTTGTTGTACTTTCAAAATTCTGTTTAGGCATAACTGCATTGCCAAGCGATAAATAATTAAAAAAAGGCATATCATACATGTATGTTTATGCTGTAGTATTAAGACAAAAATGAAAAAATAAACTTGGTATCTGAGATAAAACAAGTGCTTTTTCAGACATGGATACGACTATGCATGGCAAGCTCATTAGTTTGGAAAAAATCACATTACCAGTAGACGATATTTGTTGCCAGGAATGGCAAAGACTTTTTGCAAAACAGTTCCAGATATGACCTGTCAGTCACCTGCATGACATGTACAAAAATATCCTAATTGTTAAAGATGCACTAGCGCCCAAAATACGGACTTTTGTTGTAATTACAGAATCGAATGAGTTATACTTATTTTTCTGAAGAAGCCGA
>JAVFBX010000006.1:2477-18268 GCA_034783855.1 Mopalia kennerleyi | reverse complement strand
TTTCCGCCGACGAACCGAAGTTTCCCGACTGCGTATTTTTACATGACCAACGGATACATGCACGCACAATCAACAAAAAACATTTTAAAAATACAACATTAATACAGATGAAAATCGGACAACTTCGTCTTGTTTCGGCTGAATTCGTTGTACACCACGGCCCTGTATTATCTGTGTTTTTATTGGACAACTGAAACTGGGACCTTTCGTGGACCCCAGTAAGCTTGACCTAATTGCACAGCATTAGTAGAGTGATTGCCTTTGATCTCAATATAGCGACAAACAAAACCCGGGGAGCATTTTGAGATCTGATTTTAATTAGATTGATGTTATGTAAGTCTTAATGTTAAGCACACTAAAAGGATGTCGATGAATTGTCTCCTGTTCTAGATAAACTCACACAATATATCTTAAACACGAGTTTGTTTGAACCTGGGCCAAGAGTAGACATTATATGTATTATACACATAGGACATTTAAATGTTTGCAATAATAGTTCCATAATAAATACACAAAAAATTAATAACAAACATGTAGTTCTATAGGTCTTGGCTATTTTTCATAGTTATATATAGCTTTAACAAGGACATCATAGGGCACACTTATAGATTTTCATTTGGATTGTCTTCTCGGAATGGATTATTGTTTTCCTTCGGGTTTATAATTTGATTGTTTGATCGGTGGTTTACGACGCACTCATGGTTATTTCTCGTATATGACAGCGTGCCGATCATTAGAGTCTGGAGTGAAAATATCTCTTCCACTAAAGGCATCAATTCTGTTAATTAATGCTTAAAGAACTAAAGAATGATTTACCAATATCCAATATTGCATTTCATTTTCAACATGTTGGTATCAAACCAACTTATATATTGGATATTAAAATGTCCTGACTGTCTCATCCTTGCTATAATCTTTTGCATAAATGTACACATCACTTGTTTAAGAGGCATTTAGAAGTTGTGTTATAACTTTTAACACAGGACTTTTGTATGGATGACAACTTCTGTTTAATATTAGAGCGATGTACACATGTTTGAAGAAAAACAATCAAGTATTCTTGAGTTTACATATAAGGTCCTACCAGTACATGTTTATTTGTGGACTTGAGAGAAAAACGGGTATTTGAAATTGTTCTTTTTTGTGTGTGGTTAAAATGACATAATCCATATAACAGTTCGACGCCGCGCTGATCGCTACCCGCGCGTCCATCTAACAATCGTTATTTATATTTCTACAGTTCAATGGTTACACTTATAAACTCCATTTAACACGTGAGTACGGTTTGAATGAATGTGGGGGATCGACCACTAAGATTACAATATATACCTTCTTAAAAGACAGTTGCTCATCTGGCGCCATAGCTCAGTTGGTTAGAGCGCCTGTCTAGTAAACAGGAGGTCGAGGGTTCGACTCCCCCTGGCGCCTTTTGTAACAACTGATAACCTTTATTTTCTATTAAAACAAAGTAAATTTACACATCTTTTCATTTCTTAAAAGAAATTTCAGATTTCAAAGGGATCTTGATTAATTAAAACTGACCAACACTATCCTGCTCTATAGGTTAGTTTCTAAAAAGATCTTAATCTCGAATTGTTGTGGATAATCTACAGACATCTCGAGAGAAGATAATTACGATTTTATGGAGCAGGAATGGCCATTTTCGGCACAATATTTTGTTATTCCTGAATAAGGAGACTAGCATATTGGTCATATGGGATAATAAGGAGACTAGCATATTGGTCATATGGGATAACAAAGGAAAATATTTTTTTTCTTTAGACGCTTGTCTTGGATCCCAATTTAAAGACAAAGGATACAACTTCTGAAAATTTTTAATCCAATAAGCTTTTCTTTCTAATCGTTTCCGTATCGTTCCTTTTCAAAGAAAGAATGATTTCAAAGTGATCTTGAACCAGGATTTCATGGAATGATCAGAAGGAGAGAAATGGTCTTCTATAGTGGAGTTATAAGAAAGCTATTAGATTTTTAGACACTTGTCGTGATTCCTAATTGGAACCTAGTGGATACAACGTGTGACAGCTTTTAATCCAAATAATCGTCTGTTTCGAAACGTTTTTGTTTGGTTTCTTCTTCAGAGAAAACAATTTGTAGTTTTTCAATCGGCAGGATTTCAAAATGATCTGTCGCCGAATAATCAGGAAGGGTCATGCAATTGTTCAGCTATTGATTGGTGAGTTGTAACCTATCTCAGATGATTGTTGTCTCCAGCGGTGGAGCATGTGCCCCTCGGGGTAATTTTCTCGAACTCAAGCCACCCCAACTCAACCCACCACAACCCACCCCACCCCAACTCCCCAGTTTGAGCCCCTTCCCACCCACCCACCATCCAATTAAAAAAGCATACATTCCTTTATTATTAATTATAAAAAAAATATTCGTATGTGACTCTTTCAGAGTTAGTTGCAAAATATTGTTAGTTAGTTAGTTACTTTTTGGATAGTTACTTTTTAGTTAGTTTTTTTCTTCATTGAATTAAACTATATATATCTAACTTCACGTCTGAGAAGAAAGATGTATAGACATGCACGCATGGTCCTGAAATCCGTTAAGATCAAATAAATAAAAAGAGAGGTCCACTGGCCCCTATAGAAAACTCAAACTCCACCACACCCATGGTAGCCACTATTATTCACAGCGTCTGTAGTCAGCAAGTTGACAGAAAGACTACAAATAAACTGATCTGGTATCAAATGTCTCTCAGATAAGCAACATCGCCACATGGCAAGCTAAAACTCAGATTCAATAACCAAGAAATGATTATCAGAAGTCATAGTTAACCATATTAGACCTGTTATATCACTCAAGAGAAACACAAAACTAAACCAACCGAGATTAAGATCTATTTAGAAACTTGTCTCTGGGAGAAATATTAGATTAATGCATGCATGGCGAAAAAAACGAGTGTAGAACTAAAGAGCTTCCGGGGCCTAGGCGGCCTCTGGACCCTCGCCTCATTTTCACAGCGCCTGTGACTAAGCAACGTTGAAAGAATCAATACAAATAATTGATTAGGTGGAAAGCTTCTTAGGCAAACAATATCAACACAAATCGCGAACTAAACATTTTAGACTTTTCAAACATATACAATAAGCAAAGAAAAAACATTAAAAACGGACGTTAAACCCTTGTTAACCACATCAGTTATATATAGTAAAGATGGCCCAGAACGCAGTTGCGGTTGTGGAGATAATCGATCAATGACTAGAATATAAATATACACACAAAAACGCATCTCCTGACAAATTCCCCTCCCCCGGATTTCTGATCCTGGCGCCGCAACTGCAGCATGGTGGTCTCTAATCCTAAACGTATTTTCGGTTTCACCAACATATTGCTACAGAAAGTTATGGTGTTAACTGTATTTTCTAAATCCCAATTCAAACTGTCTACCAAATAATATATATGTCTAGTTTGTTGTCCAACAAAGGGAACGAATTCAGAATTCGGTATGTTAGAATCTAGCTTATATCTCGTCTTCATATATTTAAAAGCTTTTCCTAGCAATAGAACACTACGATTTTGTACATGAGTTGATTGTATATATATTTTTATTTAAATTATATCTGTTAAGTTTTCTGAGGATTTGCAAGTTGATAAATAAATACTGATCTCGAGCTGTTATGGGAAACCTAAAGACATTTCAAGAGACAGTAATGACCATGTGCACAGTATAAACACTGTGCAATAAATGTGTAGCATAGAAGTTATTTATTAAGGTTAAGAATAAACCAAACCACAAGCGGGCATTTAAACGTTTGTCCACTGGGTTTCAGTTGGAAACCAGAACAACTGTCTAAAACAGAAACAGGCCTTATTCCATTTTGATAACTATTTAATTTATATAGGTCTAAATTCACCGATCAAATAGGCCTATATATTTTATAATGGGCCGGCATATATAGGACATTTAACTTTTTTTTAAAACTTGTTTGACAGTATATTAATGTTTGAAGCGCTCTATCAATCATCCTTTAGTGTGTACTTCTTGTTTTCTACGTTTCATGTTTATTTAGAGCCTGATTGATACTTATTCAATAGAATAACTGAATTTTTACGGAGTTTGAACTCGGTTCACGTCTTCCCTGAGAAAGATATGTCAAGAAGGCTAGGTCTACTGAGTGTCATGGTCACATATTGAAGTGTGCCAGCTGTTGCTATTTCTCTATCTATACAGAAACACTGAATATAAGGTATACAGACTGAGTAGAAAAGAATTGATTGACAGTCTTTACAGAGCAGTGAGCAATAAGTTTTAAATATACATTAGCACACTAGTGCAATGTACGGCACCATAGCTCAGTTGGTTAGAGCGCCTGTCTAGTAAACAGGAGGTCGAGGGTTCGACTCCCCCTGGCGCCTTTTGTTTCAAGTAGCCACTTTTAACTTTGTTTTTATTATTTCTTTTATATTTCTATAATAACATCGTTTACCCCCTCCCCCCACAGGTGGAATTTTTTATAAATTCAAAAAATCATTTTTGTAATATATAGTAGGGTTTAGTTTTGAAAGTCGGTTACGGCTTCTCTGCCCCACCCTTTCTATTCGAGTGCGAGTCATCGAAGCGAGACAACAAGGTAAGGTAGCGAGTCAAGGTGGCGAGGCAGCGAGACCAATTGGCGACAGATGCCCTTTGAACAAATTAGAGGTGTTCTGAAGAAAACTGGTGCGTTACAATAAATATTAGTTAAATTTGTTTACTTAGGGTAAAAAAAAATTCACACCTTTTTTCGGTTATTCCTGGTATTGAATCAAAACCAATTCAAGAACGGCTGCGTCATCTTCGGACTTCTCTAGCCAAGGCTATATCGGAGCTACACTGCATTGTACTGCAGAGTAGCTCGGATATAAAACCCTTGGCTAGAGGAGATGCGGCTGAAGATGCCTTGTGTGATATTTGAATGCTTGGTATAAAATAAAGGCAAAGTGAAATGAACAACCATCCTATTTATAAAAAGCCTGAAATAAAAGGTGTTTTCTTATGTCGTGATACAAGGACCGTGAGGCACTTTGCCTTATTCATAAAGCTATTTAAGTATTTCTTAAAGTTAAGCAAAATTAAGTTTTTTGTCTGTTTGTTTGATTGGGGTTTAACGTAGTACTCAAGGGTATTTCACTTATATGACGACGAGCCATGCAGCCCAATGGATGACGGAAATCCCCCTCGACACGACTGGCAACAAACAGACAAGACGGACCAGACAAATACAGGACCACGACAGGACACAATACAGACACCACAAACAGATCGGCTTCCTGTTTCTGACAGCACCAAGGCTCCCTCCAACCACCCGCTGAAAGAAGTTGATAATGAAATAATTCAGGTTACATTTACGAGTGTCACTTATTATCTTTTATTTAGGATCGTACAAAGCTAGGCAAAATGATGTTTACTTTTGAAAATAATGTTTGACTTTAAGAAATACTTCAGTAGCTTTATGAATACGGGCCCTGGTCTCTATTATAAGTTTTTCCGAGCGTGTTTCTGGTTGACTACACTTTGAACCACATGTTACTTGCGCGTGTACTGTAGTCACATTGTGTCCCTCTGTAATGCATGAAAAGTTCTTTACGGGGGACTCGAGCGTGTGACCGGTACATCGAAGAAGACCCAGAACGTGTATCTATACTTGTATTAGCGGGAACAGTACTTAATAGCTGGGACTAATATAAGATGGATACGCAACGGCATACGCTGACAGGCTAACCAAGGGAATCAATGCTAGCCTCGGCAGTGCACTGTTATAGAGGCCTGGTCGAGTTAACACTAGAAAATCGCAAAAATGCACGTTTTAACAACACAAAACTCAGGGGTTTCACGGGTCTCCAGGACATGAAAACTACGTGTTAGCATAGTCTGTGGGATATTCTTTTAAAATATAACAGAGACAAGTATTTAGTTGTCTTAAACTTAAAGGTTTTAGAAAAACAGCGAAAGGCTCCGAGTAAATATGCGAACGTTTCGGAAAAGCCAGTCATAAAAACAAAACCGAGACTTCCATCGCTGATTAATGACATATACTTTCGTGTTACAAGTCCCAAAACCCATGGATGGCGATGAGAAAACACTTCTGCTGAAGATTCAAAACAAAAAAATCCAACTTTTCGTTTAGACTAAATGTAGTTTATAATACAGTTAGGTCATGTACACAACGAAATGTAAAGAATTGGCCGCCATTTTAGAAACTGAAGGCATCGCTTATACCTAAACTTTAAAAGACGAGAACATTGAGTAAACTGCTTGTACTGGACTATTAGCGACACAATATTACAGTCAAAAGCCATATGATCTTTCCTTGGTACAAGAAATTTTCCACCTGGTTCGCTAAATAATTCTCTTGGTGTAGAAACTTCAACTGCTTCAGTTCAGAAAGATTGGCGTTACTTTCACCGTGGTACAACGCGAAATATAGCCGAGGGCGAGATTTCGTTTTTTGGGTTCCCGTTGCCTATCCCTTTATATGTTAGTCCCAGGCACAACATACATTCTACGTCACCCTATCTCTTATAAAATGAGCGAGGGACACAATGCCGTCTACACTACTGAATACTGCGTTTCACACTTCTAGTAAATGGTCTTCTGATAGAGATTATATGTACAGTGCGTGATACGTAACGATGTATTAGCTCGAGTTGTCTCACGTCGGACTGCAGTATCAATCGAGCTCGAATAGCGTAACACGCACTTTACATATAATCTGTTTCTTGATTAAAGTTTCTTGAAAAGTTCGACTTTTGGGACAAATTTGACAAACTTTCAACGAGTATCGCTCGACAGAGGCAAAGTACTACTTTTATATTATTAAGTCCGGGATTTAAAATAATCCAATGTTTACTTGCGTAATTATATAATAAAACGGGCTATTTGATTTCCTTTTTTTAAACCTTTCAAAAAAACCAAGCATGGTTATATGATTTAAGTATTCAAAAACCAAGTTAGATTGTTTGAAGATTAATTTTAAAGAAGAAGGCCAGTTTGTTTACATTAGAATCAAATTACTGCACAGAGGGAAACCCCCGTGACTGAGCTGACAGAGCACGTGAATTTGTTGTATTAAATTACACACCCCAGAAAAACATGCGAGAAAACATAGTTCAATTCCAAACACCTACAAGCGACTTTGAGATTACGGCTTGGATAGGAAATTATTCAGGCGGGAAACGACCCTAGAACGCCATTGGCAAATGAGTCCAAGATCGCCGGAGAAAAAAAGTATTATATAAAAATGCATTAAACATATTTGAAAATCCTTGTCAAATTTGTCACAATCATGTTTATTCTACATATTTGTCTACATATCTTTTACACATATGCGGTAAAGCATTCATTTAATTATGTAAAACAGATTCCAACATATGTTGAAAAGAATTTCACTTATGTCAAATTCTTTTCTACGATTTTGAAATAATGTAATTTCATTTTATATACGTCAAAAATAAATTCTCATATTAGAATAAATGCACAGTTGATCCTAAATATTTTGCTCTAAGAAGGCAACCTTTTTCAAACTCTGTTTTTTTGTGAGACAGTAACACTGTTAGATCTTTCGACCTTTCAGGGCTTCACACCGTTCAGGCCACTTCGTTTTTCTTCTTTTGAGCGTTACTAACAAAAACTCTAATTAATATAAACCACATTATACAAGAATTTGAAAATTTTGTTTATAAAATGTCTTCTCCTCTCTACCAAATCTAAATGATCTTCTAGTTAAGGCGAAACGTCCCTCTCTCTACAGTATAGAACTCTAAAATGTGTTTTCCAGGACTTTAATGCCTCATATGATTCTCTTCGCTTATAGTCAAATTTGCCATGCGTGGAGCCAGCACGGCTGTGGAATATTGTTGTTGAAAAGTTTTAGTGTGTAAATAATATGAAGCCCAAGTATTTAAATGACTTGTTTAATGAAGCATCTAGCCGTATAACGCAAAAAATACCAATAAAGTACACAGAGGTCATTGTAGAACTGTCAAGGCTGGCCAGCACTCTTTTATCGATTTTTGGTGCTGGAATGTGGGATGAACCTCCCAAAATGTTTAGAAGTACAACCAACAATAATGTTTTCCATCGGTCAATGAATTCACGGAGCGGACTCAAATGTAGTTTTTGTATCTGTAAACTCAGCCAGTTATGCATTTGATGTAGTACAAAACAAAAAGTTTATTTTTATAAATTTAACTTATGAGAGGTAATTTTTGCTGCATCTCCATGTGATAAAGACCCAGGGATACAGGGTATTTTCATAGAGCGAGTTCCATTTTATATCTTATATATTTTATTAAGTTCTTTATTTCTCTCATTCATTTGATATCTCGTTTTTGTATTTACTTATATTTGGTATTATCTAAAGTGTTGCTGGTATCAAACATACTGTCTATGCTTTAAAGGTTTTACTTATGTAATGGTTATACAACCGGTTTTAAATACTCGGATGTATTATATCTCTTATCAGTCAGTGTTTTATAAATTGCATTTCTGAGTTTTTATCTTGCATCTATCTTACATCCGTACACATGGTATCTCTTTATAAAAACTCTTATATAGAAACCATGCAACATGCCGCTGCCTATTTGTATTCTGACCTAGCCTCATATACTAGATTTCAATTGTCTATCTAGCCTAATCGTGGAAACCCTAGCCTATCAGCGACGCTCTATCGCTCAACAGCCAGGTGTATTTGCTTTGACAGTTCTTTTCAAAAATTCTTAGACTCGCAACATTGTATTAAAACCGTCGCCGTTTGACCTTCTTCCCTTGTGTACCGTCCGTCTGCGTTGAAAAGGGTATGGTACTTGATGGTTACAAAATATCCCAAGAAATAGTGCAAAGACTGGATTTGGATGTTATTTAAACTGTTAACAAAAAATCTGCTCTTGCTCATGTTTAAAGGTCCTGCTCAAGGTTATAACTAAAGGGAATAAACACTCATGCCATTCTATCCTGGCTCCAAAAAGTGAATATCAATATCTAAAACATAAATGGTTTTAATATTCAGCCCCATTTGGTTACAAAATAAATCAGCTTTTCCATGAACATCAAATTCCTATTACTCATGGAATTGATACGCTAAACAGGTAACCCCTCCATGGCAACTACTTAAGCCAACCGTAGACATCACAATCCACGACAAATCGATGGGTAATCTTGTGGGATACAGTTTCTGACAATCTATAGTCATGCTTAGTCAGTGAGAACACATGTACATATGTACATATTTATCCAACAATTTCTTAACTATCGACATTTGCTCTTCATTCAGACTTTCATCTGCAGGCTTTTAGCTATCGATAGCTTCAAGGTCAAGCAGCCATCAATCCTGCAGATCTTTAACCAATATAAAGGTCCGGAAGCCAGTGGAGCTGAAGTCCTTTTCTGCTGGATATCCATCTGGGTATCCCTAGAAGGACAGTTTTAGACAGGGGAGCAAAAAAGGACTCAATAAGCCTATTTCTCAATCTAAAATATATTATAAAGATCTCCAGCCCAAAATGTCCAAATATATTTTAAATCTTTGGCAGGATGTATGGGACGGAGAAGTTGGGCATAAACTTCATGCCATACATCCTGCTATTAGCCATAATTTTTAGTCCCATGGAATGTCTCGAAAGGACCAGGTGGTTCAATGTCAATGTTGGCACATCAGCTGCTAGGTGAATCCTGTGTTGTTGATGTTTCCTCCATGGAACCTACAGAGCACCATCAGCGGACTGAATGTAAAATTTAAAACTTTTCTCAATATCACTCAAGTGGAGTTCCAATAGACGACTTCACCACTTAAGTATGGACGGTCCCGACATTATTCACCCGCAACTATCTTAAATAAATATAGCAGACCACAGTCACCACCCCACTTCACCTCATTCTTCCGCCTATTGAAGGCACTTTTGTCACACATGCAAACCAACTACAGATAACAGAAAATATCTCCTCTTGGGAAAGAAAAATTACATTTAATATAAAATCTAATCCATTAACTTCCGTTTATGTTCTCCGCTATGCGGCCATCGCCGCCAATTGACCGAGACAGGGAGAATTAGCAAGCAAAAAAATTACACCTCAACATTGTTAAGCTTCTGACTTTATCGCGGAGAGCCCTAATAACGTCAGCTGATAAATTTATACGAAGTGTCATTTTTGCGATATTAACCATATCAATTTACAATGAGTTTAATCCTCTAGGTAAAGCAAAAAGAATAACAACTTTGCCACTTTAAAAGTTCTATTTTCGATTCCGCCACAAATTTATATTGTGGATTAGCTTGTGTGCCATAACCCAACGTCGTTGATCTGTTTGTTTTACAAGAGACTGAGATTATCCGCAGAGGGTTATCGTTTTTACAATCACCTATAAATATAGCTAACGGAACCAAACTTATGCTTTATGTTGTTAGATTCCTTTAGAATACTTTCCTCGACATCATGATGCTGTTTATTTGATTGGGGTTTAACGCCGTACTTTAGGTTAAGTCACTCACATGACGTCGTGTCAGCCCAATGGGTGAAGAAAACGACCCTTGACCCCATTGGCAACAAACAAAGACAAGACGGGACAAATATTGGACAATACCAATACAACGTAAGCAGATCGGCTTCCTGTTCGTTTATCTTTCAGCTACACAGTAATTCCGATCAAAATCCAATTTGAGATATGAAAAAGCGAATTTCCAATATTTGGAAAATTTCGATAACTCACATGAATTAAAATACATAAGTTTTTTCCTTATCAAAAATGTAAAATATCTATAGAATTTCGATAGAACTAGTAGTTCCTTCATCTTGTAACCAATAACAACCCTTGTTTATTGTTTACTATAGATTCATAACCATAACTTCTCAGCTGGTTTTCTCAAAAACAAAATTATTTCGAGCAGCAAAAGTATCTGTACGAAAAGTGTGATAATTCCGTCAATTTTTAAAAAAGAATTAAACAATTTGGAAATCATTTTAAAGCCTAAACATTCTGCTTTCCAATGGTGTACGTAACTCAATTCTTCAGTGTTGCGACATGTGGCTCATTTCGTGGTGTCGGGTCACATATTACACTTGTTGAACCTGACGAAAGATGTCAATGAAATGCATTATGACATTAGTAGACAGTTCTGCTAATGCCGAAAAGTGCCAAATCGGCTTATACTAAAAGTCTCTGAAAAACTTTACCTTGTTAAGGTCTTGCTGGACCCCTTGGGCGCAAAATGAACCAATTTTTTTTTATTGCTTAGATTAACAGTTAGGTATTCAAACTATATGTCGGTGAAAAACATAAATCAAAATTCTATTTACAAACAGTTCAAGTTAAGCCTATAATTTAGCTTTCCCATGATCAAGTATACAAGTCGCAAAACTTTAATTGCCTATTTCTGGCACTTCACTTTTAAGCCGACACTACATTTTCCATGGCGCATTTCTAGAAAACTGTTCATGGTAGAGACTTCAAATTTGTTGCATTGTAAAGAGCAAGATGCGATCTAGTAAACCGTGCCTTATTTTTTTTAAGTTCGTCCTACATTTTTTAATGTTTACTGAAAGTCATATTTTACATTTTTATTAGACTTTTCAAGGTAGAATAGACAAAAATATGGTTAAACGAGTAAATGACTCATTCTCTAATAGAATAGAAAATAAAACCCAATATGATTAAATACATAATTGACAAATCACTGTGGCTCAATAGTAATCTGAAAAAAATGAGCTATAAAACAAAACTAGTAATTAAGAAAAATAAATTTGATTAAAGACTAACTGGGCAAAAACAGGAATTCTGAGACATTTGAAGAAATGATTCCAAAAGACGAGCAAGAAAGAATCACAGAGGTTTTCCCAGTTCTTTTGGCGTAATATTTTAACCTTTCTGGTTAAAAGTATCAATTATGGCTAGAGATCTGGCAACATGTTCATTATACAGAGACAGGGTTGATAACATGCTTACCAAAGGGAGACAAGCCTCGTCAGTTTTTAAAAAACTGGAGACCAATAACCTTATTGAATGTACAATCTAAGCTTGCTTCAGCATGTGTTGCACAGAGACTCAAGCAGCATCTAGAAAACATTAATCATGTAGATCAAAACGGGTTTTTTTTTTAAACTAAGTTTATAGACGATAATATAAGACTGGTATATGATATTCTGGAGTATACCGGGTTCCATAAAATACCTGATTCATTAATGTTAATAGATTTTGAAAAGGCCCCTTTGATACTATTTCATTGAAGTTTTCATGGAAAAACACACTAGAGTTATTAAATATAAGTTTATCTTATATAAAATAAGTAGAAACTTGGTATACTGAAATTAGCTGTATTGTGATACAATGTGGTTTTCTAAGCGAAGCATTTCCGGTAGTGAGAGGTTGTCGACGTGGGGACCCCCTATCACAATATATATTCATTATATGTGTTAACGTTTTGACTATATCGATAAGAAATAATCAAAATATCAAAGGAATTAAAATAGGCCAAGTCGAATTCAAAATTAATCTGTTTGCTGACGACATTGGTGGATTGCTCTGGGGTCTCTATATGTTCATGTTTGTCTGTGCTAGGTATTTTTGGTAGGCTCTCTGGTCTCAAGATAAATAGAGACAAATCCCAACTTTGTTTGGCTGGGATGTTTCCTTGTAACCATGGAACAACATTTAAATTAGAGAACTGCTCCGGTAATTTTAAATTAATGGGAGTCAATTTTAGTTATAGACTTAAAGATATATATGAGAGCAATAAACTTTAAAGACAAGATTAAAGAAATGGGAAATTTATTTGGTCATTGGGCAAAAAAGTTATTAACTCCAAATCGGGGAAATAACCATTATTACAACTCCCGTTTTACCCAAACTTAATCACCTTATATTCAGATTGCCAAACTCAACAGTGATACAGCATATAACAACTATGATGTTTAAATTTATTTGGAAAAGTGACCGTGTCAAAAGAAAACAGCTATTCCAAAATTTAGAAGAAGGGGGACTTAAAATGGTGTACTTTTTTATGAAGTGTGTAAAAATAGCCATATTTCGACGATGTGTGAAAGCTCGTGAAGAGAATGTAAGCTTTTTCCTTAATGTACAAAATCTGCCTTTTTTCATAGCTAAATACGGCCTTCAAAAAATTCGTCAAATAGCACAAAATGCCAGAAATCGCTTTTGGAAAGATGTTCCCAATAACTGGGCATAATGATGGTATTAATATAGGATATAAACCTATTTTTATAGACCATGGTGTGACTGTGATATAATAAAAAAGATACAAAACTCATATGGTTACAATTTCGTTTCACAAATAGGATCCCGGCAACAAATAATTTTGTTATGTAAAATTGGTATAAAAAGACTCCACATTGTGATAAAAATGTGAGAAACTTGTGTTCCAATCTGTAAAATTTACCCCCATTTGATGGTTCCGATCGTATCCGCGCTATGATTGGTCAGAAAGGCGTCGCGTGATCAACAAAGTTTCAGAAGAGTATAAATCTGAACCATATATATGTATATATTTGTGGAAAGCTTGAATACGCAGGATTACATATTTATGAATGTTGTGAAAATCCAGTTATTATTTCTAAAAATATTGCAAAATTAGTAAATGTCTCCAGGAAAAAAATAGACTGAATTTTTTACGTTTTATTTCTCGAAGTGCAATAACGATAAGACTTAGCTGACCTAGTAGAATAGTCCTTGAACTAGTCAACCGTGACTCATTTTTTATTCCCACCTTGAAAAATCTTATAAAAATTTAAAATTCAGCTTTCAGAAAACATTAAAAAAAAACAAGGACGAACTTATAAAAAATGAGACACTGTTTACTAGATCACATCGTGCTCTCTATCATGAATACTTTTCTGGAAACTGAAGTGCCAGAAATAGGCAATTACAGTTGTGCTGTATACTTGATCCTGGGGAAGCTAAATTATAGGCTTAAATTGAACTGTTTGTAAACAGTTTTTCACGGACATATAGTTTGAGTACCTAACTTTTAATCTAAGTGATAAAAAACAATTTGGTTCATTTTGAGCCCAAGGGGTCCAGCAAGACCGTAATGTAGACGGAAGGGTAAGCAATATTTCAGCCAATCAAATAACGATTCCAGCAGTAAATTGTACTCTCTTCAGCATGTATCTTTGTCAATTCGGAAGGCATTCCAACACGGACAATGTTTCAATTCCATCCTCAATATATGACTTTGAAATAAATATCGGTAATAAACTAACCAGTGAACAAAAACAACATGCCATGCAATTGTTTAACCGTTGATCTGCTTTGGTGTCTAAAAGCTCTTTAGATTTAGGCATCAAATCAACATGACTAATGGCACCCCCTTCAAAAATGCCCGCAGGCGAATTCCTCCAGGAATGAGGGAAGAGGTGACGCATAAATTAAACGATATGCTAGATGTATGTGCAACTAGGGAATCCAGTAGTCCATCTTCGTCTGAATTTCTTTTAGTTCGAAAACCACATAATTCTCTGAGACTGTGCATCGATTATAGAAGGCTTAATTCTCAAGGACGTTTAAGTCCTTCCTCGCATCGAAGAGACTTTCGATAGTCTATTAGGGGCCAAATGGTTTTCCAAATTGGGTCTACGGTCTGACTATTGGCAGGTCGAGCTTCGTGAGAAAGACAAACCCAAAACTTTATTTTCAGTCAGAACCTTCGGCTTTTAACAGTGTAAAAAAGGCCATTTGGATTGATCAATGCACCCTTTACTTTCCAGGGACTCCAGGAAATTATCTAAGTGATATTAATTGAGGGAATGATTGCTGTATCTGGAGGACACAATCGTATTTTCAAAGAGCACTTCTCAGACTTGAGCATGTATTTCATCGGTAACGGCAGCATTGATTAAAGATTTAAGTTAAGTACCTCGGACATGTTGTTTCCGAATCTGGCATCCCAGGCTGACCCCGGCAAAATCGAAATTTCGAAACGGTGGCCTGTGGTTATTACCACAGATGTTTTTCAAAATAACGCCAGCATCGTTCATCCTCCTTAAACCGAAGTCCAGCAGCCCAGGGCATCAACCAGCCTTTGATACCCTGATACAAGCTCTCACTTCGCCACCTATTCTGGAGTGCTCAGACTACACTTTACCTTTCATTCCGCACGTCGGCCCGACCGGCCTCTGTGCAGTGTTGTATCGAAATCAAGGTGGGCGAGAACGTGTCATATCTTACGCCAGTAGGGGATTAAAACAAGCCGAACGGAACTACAATGTACTCCGCTCACATTTTTTAAAAACTTAAATGGGCTGTGTGTGCGGTGTGTGCGGCGTGCTCACAGGATCAGTTATGGAGAGTTTATGAGTCAGTAATGAAGAGACTGAGGTAAGTAGTCCACATTGTATTTCAGTTTCTCGGGTTTGTCTTCCAAGACAGCTAGAAAATTGACTTAAGCTTTAGTTTAGAATACGGGTGGAACAAACAAACAAAACAAACAAAACTACAATCAACGATAACAAGACTCGATGAGACTTGAAATTGTCTGAAATGGCACGGATGCATTAGTCACTTTCACAACCATTAATGTCAACTACATATTTTTTAACAAGTTTTCTATGAAACCATTAACCGTTAATGCCAACTTAATATTTTAAACACGTTTAACATGATTTGCGTAAAGGTAACACTTAATTATAAGTCAAATACAATTTTGCTAGAAAACTTGATAGACAGAGATACAAATAGTATCAACAGTTAAAGCAAATATACTCAGTCAAAAAAGAAACTTCACACTCGTTTGGATGTCGATCAGTTGAACATACAAGAAAAGTGGTTTTAAATAAT
>JAVFBX010000001.1:13728-28758 GCA_034783855.1 Mopalia kennerleyi | reverse complement strand
CGGGGTAAAATACAGAAACTCGTGGATTTTTGTTTATGAGCCAAAATTAGGTAATCTCACGGTTAGGGGGCCTTTAAAGATAAAGTTTTTAGAAAAACAGCGAAAGGCTCTGAGTTAATATGCGAACGTTTCGGAAAAGCCAGTCATAAAAACAAAACTGGACTTTCATCGCTGATGAATGACATATACTTTCGTGTTACAAGTCCCAAAACCAAAGGGTGGCAACGAAAAACACTTCTGCTGAAGATTCAAAACAAAAACTCTAAGTTTTCGTTCAGACTAAATGTAGTTTATAATACAGCTAGGTCATGAACACAAAGAAATTTAAAGAAATGGCCGCCATTTTAGAAACTGAAGGCATCGCCTATACCTAAACTTTAAAAGATAAGAACACCGAGTAAACTGCTTGTACTGGACTATTAGCGCCACAATATTACGGTAAAAAGACATTTCCTTGGTACGAGAAATTGTTCAACTGGTTCGGTAAATAATTATCTTGGTGTAGAAACTTCAGCTGCTTCAGTTCAGAAAGACTGGCTTCACTTTCACCGTGGTACAACGCGAAATATCGCCGAGGGCGAGATTTCGTTGAATTGTTTCCCGTTGCCTATCCCTTTATATGTTAGTCCCTGGTTATACGTCATGCCTATATCTTTTTTTTTTGACACAATATATGAATTTCTCACCACAGTTGACACTTTTAGGCCAAAAGTGTCTTCCTTTGCAAAAAGATAATATTAAAATACGTCAGAAAGAAATATTGCAGTTAGGTAAAATCAGAAGTCCATTAACTATAAGCGTGAAACAGCATATTCAACGGGTAGACGGCATTGTTTCCATCGCCCATGTTATAAGAGATAGGATGACGTCGACTGTATGATGTGCGCAGAAGTTATTCAAATTCCTTACCTCACGCAGATTACATATTAAATCGGTGAGCGTCGCAACAGGTTGGCAATTTTCGATTACCGATTCGGCCCTTTGCGCCACTCTTGAATTATGGGAAAATTGTATGGGGTTTATGAAAATCAGGGTTTGGATATAGACTGAGATATGGACTTCTACGTAATTTCTCATAAGTCTACTGTTGGCTCTATTCATTTTATCTACTTTCTATAATGTCAACTAGTTCGCACGGATTTACCGTATGTACTATGGACTCACTAGCCTGCATCTCTTTCACCTTTTTCATTTCATCGTTTAATTCTATAATAGTCGCCAGCTGGTTTGTTTTGTACACTGACATATACACGTAGAAAAAACGTCACTGCTCCCATGATTCCGTGCGAATATCGCTTTCATTGCGAGGTTAAACCAGGTCAAATTGGATGGCTTGCAGCGAAAGTGCAGTTCAATGTTAACTTATCTCCCCTGACGGTTCGCCAGTTTGCCGCACGGTGCGCTGATTGATGTTGAATGTGAACGTTTTAGAAACAATGCCGTCTGCACTACCGAATAGGCTGTTTCACACTTCTAGTTAATGGACTTCTGATAAAATACAAGTCATTGTGTTTAGTGTTTTTCTAAAAGGAAATCAGAAAAAAAATCATACATGCTTTGTTAGGCCGGCGATAGCGGCAGATCAATTAATTTCCAACCTCCACAAGGCTTGGAAAAGGCGGGACGTAGGGCTTAGACTAGGGAATTAGCCCTATGTATTGTGCTACCGCTACTTTGCCGGGCCATTAGTTGGATGAACCAGTGACAACAATTGTAGCTTCTCGGCAGAATCCCATAATGCTGGATCAGGTGGTAAATATTCAAGAGAGCTATAGTAAAGCGATAAGCTGTGTATTTATATGAATTTTCGGTTGATTGATTGATTGGTGTTTTTACGCTGTGCTTACGGGTATTTCACTTATATGACGACGGTGTATTCCGACATTAATTGACACTAGCACAACCAAGATTTAAAGCGTTTCCATAATATTGGAACTTGGGAAGTTAATTTTCCTTTAGTGCTAAGTAAAGATAGGATTGTTAACCTTCAAACAAACTGCCCGTAGCCAGAGGGCGGGAATCTTTAAATAATCTCAACTAATATTACATTGTGTAGGGCCTACATGTCTCCCTCTGTTTGTAGACAATTAAAACATAGGCGTATAGGTGTATATCAAATCATGTATCATAATATTTTTGTTAATAAACAGGTAAAAGTTACTTTTGGTATTTCTATTTTAAGTGAATCTAGTATTTGAAAAAAAAACAATATAATTTATAAATTAATACATTTATATTTCTAAAAGCAATCACCCTGGCACAGGGATGTATAATGTAATGTTCTAGATAACTCCCAGAAACAAGTTTCTTAATAAACCTTAATCTCGAGTAGTGTTATGGGTAACCGATGGACATCTCGAGAGAATGTAATGACCATTACCATGGTGTATAAGATATAGTTTAAAATGTAGGTATTGGGTATGGGTTATGAATACATCGGTCTACAAATTAGTATTTCCAAGATACAGAGATAAACCAATGAATATGTAAAGAGAATGAGTGTTGCAACCCGTCCGATAAGGCGGGAAGGTTTGCCTTAACCAGTAGGCATTTCAGATTTTTATTTCTCTTGTATGCTATAATGGGTCTTTGTGAGAGAGGAGAAGCCATTTAAGGTACAAGATTTTGATATGCCTGTAAAAGCATACTAGCAAATTGGGTGCTTGGCTGGTCATATTGGAAAACAAATGGAATTATTTCTTTTAGACCCTTTACCTGTATGTTTCCCAATTGAAACCCAGTGGATACAAAGTTTGAAGAGTTTGAATCCAATAAGCCTCTTTTTTTAAGCGTTTCTGTTTGGTTCTTCTTCAGAGGGAAAAATTTGTATTTTTTTCAATCGGCATGATTTCAAAATGATCTTTAACCGAATGATCAGGGAGGGCGAAATGTTCAGCTATTGGGGATATTAGGTTGGACCTAATGAAGCTCAAATGATTGTTGGCTCTAAACCGAAGAGGATTTTTGGTTTCACCAACATATTGTTTTAGACACTTCTTGCAAGTTATAAGGTATACCACATTTTCTGAATCACGATTCAAACGGTCTACCAAATAATAAACATTTCTAGTTTGTTACCCAACAAAGGAGGCCCTATCTGCTATGTTAGTATCTAGTATACATCTCGCCTTCATTCATTTTGATGACCTGCCTGACACTGTTACAGGGCGATTGTGGTATTTTCGTCTTGGAGCTGATTCTAGCCCTTGTTCTAATGCATAACTGTTCAGTTTTCTGAGGGTTTGGGATTTGATTTGACGAAGAAGTCACCTAGTATATCCTCTTGGGATAAGGGCCTTAAAGGCGACAGAACAAGCCTGATTGAAGGTAGCAAGACTGAAAACTATTGATTTGGTTTTCAGATTTATAGATATTTGCATTATTGAAATAACCTTAATTATGGCAATTAATCCTATTTATTCAGTCACTGTATTTCTTGCATATTTTCTTTTATATTTTGAGCAGGTAGAAATTTACTACAACAATCATCCGTATTTGGATATGGTTCACAACCTGACCTTAACAGATTTGTACGTGAATAATTGTTCACGTCTAGGGATCAAACTTGGAGATAGCAACACAACATCATGTGGTTCCACTGACATGGGCAATGTATCCTATGTGGTGCCCAGCATTCACCCATTGTTTGGCATTGGCCAAGGTTTAATAAACCATTCCAGAGAGTTCACCACCGCAGCAGGTTATCAAAAACAGGTGGATCGTGTACATCCTATACCGGCAGGAGCTATGAATTCAATGACTTTACTGTAAAAAAAATCCTTTAAAAAGTGATGGAAACAATTCCTTAACGCTTTAAATGTGGAATTTTCCTTGACATGTATTGAATTATTCTTAACTTGTTCAGGATAATCCATATATGTTTTGAAATAAGCATTGCTTTTGAGACAAAGTTTTGTCTCCTTTTCCTTTAAATTGATGGAATATTCGGCTCGTGCTTTTTTGGAGGAAACAATGCTTAACTTGTTCCTTAAGATGTTATGAAATATTTTTATCCGGAGTTGATCATCTTTAAGTAATTGTTGAAAGTCTAAGCTTTACGACACACACTTTTAGATTAGTCGTGTAGGATGGCTATAACTATTATACACATTGATCCAACAATTAAACCGATATTGACAACTAAATTACGACATAATAAAACCATGCTCATTTTATTTTATCGTAGGTAGTTTGTCAGCACCGGACAGGGCGATAGCGGAAGGGAAGATTCTAGCAGGACTAACACTTGTTGCCATGCAGTCCCCAGATACAGTGAAAGCCATCAAATACGAATTTCAGCAAAGTATGGCAGAAAAGAACATTGGAGCTGTGGAAGAATTGCTGCATAAATGCTCGTCCTCAATGCCTGTGTAGTGATTTTGAAACAAACATACTATAGCTGCAGAAGGAAACAAACATACTATAATTACAGGGGGAAACAAACATACTATAACTACAGGGAGAAACAAACATACTATAACTACCGGGGGAAACAAACATACTTTAACCGCAGGGGGAAACAAAAATAATATAACTACAGGGGGAAACAAACATACTTTAACCGCAGGGGGAAACAAACATACTATAACTGCAGGGGGAAACCAACATACTATAACTGCAGGGGGAAACAAACATACTACATGTATAACTGCAGGGGAAACAAGCATATTATAACTGGTTAATTTACAGTGGATTCTTCTGTATATGTGCTAGTTTTTTCACCTGTAAAAATACAAACCGAATTGCATTTGGTTTTACAGTGAAACGTACTGGTCACATAATTGCTACCACTTTTTACAGTAAATTAACATTATAAAATTTCACAGCACATGGATGTTAATTTACAGTGAAAAGTGCGGGTCACAAGATTGCCAGCACTTTTCGCTGTAAATTAAGTAAAATGTAATTTGTTAACTATGTAGACATGCAGAGAGTGTGTAAAAAGTCATTACGAGGACATCTTCACGATTGGTTATTCTCAACTTACTATAATGGATGGGTTTTTTTTATTATTTTGAAATGCTTTACGCAGGCATACGGCCCGCGGTCGTGGGTTGTTTGTTACTCTACTTACTTAGTCTACTTCAGTGTACCTTGGGCTCGAGTCAGCCTGTCGACGATCAAGTTTATTAGTAAGCTGCACGATGTGGCTCTTTCTTGTTTCCACCGTATTTAAGCAAGGAACAATGTGGAGTGAAAATGAATACCCTTGAGTGCGACGCCAAACCCAGGTCTAACAAACACAGGCATACATATCTAACCATAGCTGTGCTTTTTCCTAAAGTGCGACGCAGAATAATTGCTGTTATCGATTGAGCAGGTCCGTCAAATGACTTCCTGGAGAAAATACACCAATCTGATGACACATTTTTATCCCAAATCCAGTCTGTGTTAATAGCTTTTCAAAATACACTACTTGTGTTTTGTATTTTGAATGTAGATGTTACATATGTTTGTACTTTTGTGCAGCATTTTGATCGCTACGTCGATTTCAAAAAGTGGTGAGAGATACGGTTTTCTTTACAATAGCACAGCCACATCGTAATTATTTTCTTTACTCGGCATTTAGAAGTTAGGAATAGCATAAGATAAAGAGCGACTTAGCATGGATAACAAACTCTTAATTAAATTTTACAAAAAGTTTTAAAGTTGTTATCTATATTCAGTTGGTCTTTGCCTTGTCGTAATTAATATTTTATAAATTCTGGTCTTCTCGAGGCTGTTCACTGAGAAATGGCAGTGTAGATGCTAACTGACTCATAACTGAGCCAGTGTTTAATTTCAGATATTGTTAATGTGACAATAACAGTAGCCTTTACACAACATTGACATAAACAGACCGCTCGTCAATCCGTACCTCATTGATATTAAAATACCCAATGCGGACAACAACGTGTTTTTACATGCAAGAAATAACAGTTTCAGTGAATGCACTGTTAAAGCATAGCTGTCCAAAACACAGTGTAACAGGTCTTTTGACAACAGAACACTCCATGCTACACTGATCCAATCACCCGTGCGACACAATTTATTGTCCAAATCTATCCATGCGCGGCTTTTAAGCTCCACACGGCTAGCTGATGTACGCTTAATCACCCTCTAAAGCATCACTAGAAACTAGAATACAGGTAGGACCGAAGTAGAGAAGAAGTGAATATGTCTAACTTGACAGATATAGCGGATTTTGTTATAGACGATGCTACAGAAGAACTTTACGTCTTAAGTCAAGATATCTGGAACCATCCGGAATTAAATTATGAAGAGCATTATTGCCACGAACTACTGTCTAACTGGCTGTCGAAAAAAGGGTTCAAGGTAGATAAAGGATACAAAGGTATTAAGACAGCATTCCGCGCCTGTTGTGGTGCAGAGACGGGCACCCCACATGTGGCGATCTTCTGTGAGTATGACGCCCTGCCAGAGATCGGGCATGGCTGTGGGCACAATCTTATAGCAGAAGTGGGTGTTGCAGCCGCTCTTGGAATTAAGGCTGCCTTTGAAGCTGCAAACAATAACCTTGGCAGGGTATGTGTCGGATTTTTTTTTCTATTGTTATAATTACTTCATTTATTAAATAATACAACAACAACTACAAACTGATCCCAGATTTAGTTTATATTGTAAATTGCCTACTAAATAGCTGCATCGTCGACAAGTGTGTATAATGGTGGACTGGCAACAGATACTTGAACCGTATTTTTGTATTTGTAACAAGTCTAATGACAACCGTATTCTTGCAAGAGTTCCTATAGTGGACGAAACTAAGGCAACTCTCGTACGCTATCCCAAGTCCTCGAGTTTTGATTTCGCCAATATTTGAGACAACCATTGTCACAGATCAGCTAAAAAACAAAAAATGCCCGTTTGTATCCGAGAGTCAATGCCTCGACGCAGGCAGTAGCATCGATTATATTTTAGAATGGTCTAATGGGCGATTTCAAGTCTCGTTGGAATATAAATTGTGTCAGAAAGTTCGTTATATAAAATAATATTGATCAGTAAAACTTGAGCACATAATAGCTGGTAAGTGCAAAAACTTATAGAGTTGTGTGCACTTTCACTCTGTATCTCTAAACAAGGCGACATGATATGATATACTATTAGAGATACGGAACTCTGCACATATACCTACTTAAAGGTCTTCGGTTGATGTCTATTTATTCAGCTTGCGTTTTTCATTTTAAGCTGACAATCTTGGGGAGCCCTGCTGAAGAAGGGGGTGGAGGAAAAGTGGAACTGATAAACCGGGGTGCCCTTGAAGGCGTGGACGTTGCTATAATGAGCCACCCAACGGGGAGCAACATTAAAAAGCAGACTACACTTGCTATGGTACAGTAAGTAGGCCTATTATTTTAATACGTACACTGAAACAATATAGACATGTGTGATGTTATAGATCACGTTTTGGATATATATTTGTCCGATGTGATTTTCTCAGTAATTGGAAATAACCTATAGTTCTTCAGTGTATATATAGCCGCTGATTGCGCCCATCTATATTCTCGCACTAGGCGGAAACTAGGACACCACCAACCCGCTACAATACCGACTTTCTTGACCTTTCCAAGATCACGAGGCGAAAATGTCGAGATCCCATTTTCAACAATCTCGCCGTTCTCGAGTTTGACGGGGGCGAGAAGTTCTACATTTTAACGCTTTCGATACATCCTCTCCTCCACAGAGGTTATTAAATCTCTTTACCTTGTTTTTGGCGACCCCCTCGTCCATGGTAGGGTCGAGAATGATGCTAACGTTAGCGACTTTCTCGTCTTGGGTTGGGGTGAAATGATCGCAAACGCTGGCCTCCTCCTGGCCGAGAACCTCGCCAAAATAAGCGGCATTCTTGACCTTAACGTGACCGAAAACAGGTGTCTAATTTCAAATGAGGCTGTATTTCTGTTCAAGTTTTAATTTTAAATGATCACCCGCGGTATTTTTAAGCCATACACTAGTACATATATTCACCTGTTAGCCAATAAGTTTCGAGTGCTGCCACCAGCCAAATGCATGATTTGTTTCAAAGGCATAAATAAGTACTGCATGTATGCACTCAACTATGCGTTGACGTTGAAAATTATCTGTTACTTTTCTCGGTGTAATCGGCTTTTAGGACTCTTCGTCATTTGTAATTTTTACTGTAACCATTCAGTAGTTTTTTTTATTTTTAACAGAGAACGCGTATTGGCGCCATCTTAATACCATGTCAAATTGCAGTTCTGACGTTTTCATTGTGTGCTTTAGGGCGATTGTTTCGTTCCGTGGTAAGGCCTCTCACGCATCGGCCTTCCCTTGGGAAGGAGTAAATGCCCTTGATGCTGCCGTTTTGACCTATCAAAACTTATCCTGTCTTCGTCAACATCTGAAACCAGACTGCAGACTACACGGTTAGTGTGTTCAATGAGCTCTAGTTGACATATTTTATTTATTATTATTTTTTCAACAATATAACATTTCTATACGATCAGTAAAATTTTGTCTGTTACTCTTGATATTAAGTATTGTTGCCAAAACTAATTATATCAGTTGTCGTTTAGGAGTTATCAGAAATGGAGGAGCAAAACCAAACATCATACCAGAAGTAACCTCGATGGAGTATTATTTCCGGGCGCCCAAAGCAGCCGATCTTCTTGACTTGACCAATAAAGCCACAGCATGTATAGAAGGAGCAGCACTGGCTACAGGATGCACTGTATGTTATTCTAACACCGGCTTCATGAATTTCGTTTACAGATATATATTCAAATTTGCATTGAATCGAGCAATTGGTTGAAGTTAAGTGACAAAATTCTAAAATAAGACTGTAATTCTTAATCGCCAAAAAGTTACGGGAGCTTCTTTTTGACCTGTTGGTATTAGAGTTAAAGTGCAACACGATACCTATTTTTTGTGTTTTTATATGTTGTGTCTTGCGGTTGGCTTGTCTTTATAACCGTCGATGGAGGTTTCCATCACCCGTTCGAATCACGTCAGGCGAGTGATTATACGAGATAAGATAATTTAATTCGACGTTTGAAAATATTAGCGCGGAGAGTGTTTTTACTATCAAGTAATAAAAACAATCAATTTACACTCACATATATATTTCTAAAAAGAAATCACACTGTCACACGCACACAAATTGAGAACTATGATTTGGCTTTCAGATTTATAGATATTTGCATTATCGAAATAACCTTAATTATGGCGAAAAGCCCCAATTAATCCAATTTAATCAGTCACTATATTTCTTGTATATTTTCTTTGATATTTTTATCAGGTAGAAATTGACTACAAAAATCATCCGTATTTGGAAATGGTTCACAACCTGACCTTAACAGATTTGTATGTGAATAATTGTTCACGTCTAGGGATACAACTTGGGGATAGCAACACAACATCATGTGGTTCCACTGACATGGGCAATGTATCCTATGTTGTGCCCAGCATTCACCCATTGTTTGGCATTGGCCAAGGTTTGATCAACCATTCCAGAGAGTTCACCATCGCAGCAGGTACGGCCATTTCTAAAAAACTGGTCGATCGTGTACATCGTATAAGCGATCATGTGTTTCACAAAGACATGCAGATCTATTGGCAGGATCTATGAATTCTATGACTAAACTATAAAAAACAATCTTTTAAAAAGTTATGGAAACAATTCCGTAACGTTTTAAATGTGGAAGTTCTCTTGACATGTATTGAATTATTCTTTACATGTTCAGGATAACCCATAAATGTTTTAGAATAAGCATTGCTTTTGAGGCACATGTTTGTCTCCTTTCCCTTTAAATTGATGCAATAATCCGCTGAAAAAATGCTTGACTTGTTCCTAAAGATTTTTACCCGGAGTTGATCATCGTAATTGTTAAAAATCTAAGCATTAACTTATCATTACCACACACACTTATTTGTTCATTTTGGATTAATTGTGTATGATGGCTAGACCTATTATACACTTTTATCAAACAATTAAACGGATATTGATCACTCAAAGACATAATAATGCATGCTCATTTTATTCTATCGTAGGTAGTTTGTCAGCACAGGACAGGGCGATAGCGGAAGGGAAGATTCTAGCTGGACTAACTCTTGATGTCATACAGTCCCCAGATACATTGAAAGCCATCAAATACGAGTTTCAGCAAAGTATGGCAGAAAAGAACATTGGAGCTGTGGAAGAATTGCTGCATAAATGCTCGTCTTCAATGCCTGTGTAGTGATTTTGTTTGCATTTTGTGAAATTTTCGTTTTTAACTGGGATTATCCGGAATTTAATCTATTTATTTCACGATGAACTAACAGTGAAAAAAAAAAACCTGAGCGATAATCTTACATAAACATATATCTCTTTCTATAACGGCTATTTTCATAGCCGTATATCACTATATCACATGATCGTTGAACTGACTAGTGAAAGATAGGAGCAACTTTCCTTTAATATTTTGCAGCCCCTTGTGTCTTGACTGAGAGGACTATGTGCCAGGTATAGACATATACTGCTTTACTTGTTTCTAGAGAAACGTTGATTTCCCAAACAGAGAAAAAACCTTTTCACATTGTAAGGCTGTGTTAGTGTAGACATTACTGTTGCATACACAGCCGTTGGGAGCGGCGCACAACACCAATCTATCAATCGAAATTTAACAATTTTGTCATTTGTTGAATGGATCGTGACTGTGCAAGAAACAATAATCATGTTATGAAACTATTTTTGTGTCTTTTACTGCTGTCGAGTCGGTGTGTTACTCTGAGGGTCGCGTGTTAGATTCCCTGACGGGTTTCAACCTGCAAAAGTTTCTGAACTAGAACCTGTTCAAACTAAGAAAGTGTTATCCCAAAATAACGAAAACACTGTTAATAGTAAGTTTATCTTAAACGAACGATATGTTCTTCGAAGCTTAAAGACGGCAAATAAAAGCTATTCAACTTAATCGCTTGTTGTTTTTAGAATCATCTCTCTTTAAATCATATGTTATCACGTAAAAGAACAAATTGAGAGGAGATGTCGTTGCCTCGTACTGAAAAATGTATTCATAGCAAATGAATGACAAACAGCTTTTTTCACGACACACATCATTGTCACAAACCCGACCCAGTACCTCGGTAAGTTACAGCATTTGGCAACCCACGATCGTCTTGAGTCTGAATTCAACGAGTAATCTTTCCCAGATAATTGTGAGGAATCGTCGCCATACGTCGCCAGAGATAAAAGCACTGACAAAACTGAATTATTCCTTCTCTGTATCATTCTGATTCTAAAAGTTTTCGGCTGACTACATGCTTGGGTATCATTACGCAATGAAGTCAATGGAGATGTTAACATTTAAGGTCCTTTTTTTAAACAAAAATATTTTTGCTCTTGTTGACAAAACAAGCTTGTACTTTAAACACATATTTGATGTACGCAACAATTAAAATTAAATAACATTTTGCACTGAATATTTTTCTAAACGTGTTGAAATCGGTTTTCAAACTACAGGCTATCGATTTTCGCATATTATTTCTACTGAGTAGACTTAGTTACAAATACATATAGAAATTATTTGTCGAGATCTTAATTCCTCGTCTTAATGGGTTTTATATGAATATATTCTTCAAAATCGAATCAGCGATTCATCAAGACCTTAACAACTCCAAGGTAAAAACATTTGAAAAGTATTTTGTTTACAAAGTATTATTTGGAAGAAGTTTTTATTTAAAAAATCTGTTACACTATTTTACCTTGTCGAATGCTTAATATGGGTAGCATATAGACCTAAATGACGTCTTACCTTCCCCATTTTCGTTTATGTCGTTGATACCTGACATATAACATGGACAAAGGGAAATGGGGAAGGTAAGAACGCCATTTAGGTCTAGGTAGCATAGTGACTTCAACCTAGTATAAGGAGAACATTGCACCCACGAGAAAGCACCCACGAGAGAAACTGATGTATATTATGCGAAGTAAACTCAATGCAAATATATACATTTAGGTTGATTTTTTAAATTATTGATGTTCTGGTCACAATTCGTGCATGGGCTAACCAACATGTATTATATATATTTCAGCATTCGTCGTAAATCTTATTAAAGTCAAATCGTCATGTGGCCTTGTGGCCTAATGGATAAGGCGTCGGCCTCCGGAGCCGAAGATTGTGGGTTCGAGTCCCATCAAGGTCTTGCTATGAAATGTTTCTTTTTGTAACATATTTTGTTTTAAAAAATCGAGTTTATCAGGAACAAAGAGTTTCTGTCTGGGATTTTGTATGTCCACTTCGACTGAAATCAACAGTTATTACGTCTTATAAGACAAAATGCCACAAATATCAAATCACTCCGGAGAACAAGTATACTCATTTAAAGATTAGCATTAATAACGACTATATTTGATCTAACGTTAGGGAGTTTAACCAATTTAATAATTTTGTAGAGTTCGTTTTGGTGGCCCCTGTCGGTAGAATTTCGCAATTCTTGTCTAGTTTAATAGATAATAACAAATAGTATATTTGGTACAAATTTGGTTGCATTAATGTTGATAAAACGTGTTATACAGGTCAGTAGGCGATTCAGACGGCGATTCGTTTCGGCACCCCCTCTTGGTAGAATTTCGCCATTCTTATGTAGTTTAACAGATAATGAGAAGTAATGTGTTTGGTATAAATTTGGTTGCAACAATGCTGATAGAAAGTGTTATACAGGTCAATATGCGATTCAGACGGCGAGTCGTTTTGGCGCCCCTGTTGGTAGAATTTCGCAATTCTTAAGTAGTTTAACAGATAATGAGAAGTAATGTACTAATATTTGGTATAAATTTGGTTGCATTAATGCTGATAAAACGTGTTATACAAGTCAGTAGGCGATTCAGACGGCGATTCGTTTTGGCGCCCCTGTTGACAGAATTTCGCAATTATTATGTAGTTGAATAGATAATGACAAGTAGTGTATTTTGTATCAATTTGGTTGCCCTAATGCTGACAGAACGTGTTATATAGGTCAGTAGGCAATTCAGACGGCGATTCGTTTTGGCAAGCCTTGGTAGAATTTCGCAATTCTTATGTAGTTTAATAGATAATGACAATTAGTGTATTTGGTATAAATTTGGTTGTCCTAATGCTGATAGAGCCTGTTATACAGGTCAGTAGGCGATTCAGACGGCGATTTGTTTTGGCGCCCCCTGCTGCTAGAATTTTGCAATTCTCATGTAGTTTAATAGATAATGACAAGTAGTGTATTTGGTATAAATTTGGTTGCCCTAATGCTGATAGAGCGTGTTATACAGGTCAGTATCCGATTCAGACGGCGATTCGATTTGGCGCCCTCTGCTGGTAGAATTCGCAATTCTTAAGTAGTTTAACAGATAATGAGAAGTAATGTATTTGGTATAAATTTGGTTGTCCTAATGCCGATAAAACGTGTTATACAGGTCAGTAGACGGCGATTCGTTTTGGCGCCCCTGTTAGTAGAATTTCGCAATTCTTATGTAGTTGAATAGATAATGACAAATAGTGTATTTAGTATAAATTTGGTTGCCCTAATGCTGATAGAACGTGTTATACAGGTCAGTAGGCGATCCAGACGGCGATTCGGTTTGGCGCCCCCTCTTGGTAGAATTTCGCAATTCTTATGTACTTAAATAGAAAATGACAAGTTGTGTATTTGGTATAAATTTGGTTGCCCTAATGCTGATAGAACGTGTTATACAGGTCAGTAGGCGATTCAGACGGCGATTCGTTTTGGCGCTCCCTGTCAGTAGAATTTCGAAATTCTTGTGTTATTTTATAGATAATGACAAGTTATGTATTTGGTGTAAATTTGGTTGCCCTAATGCTGATAGAACGTGTTGTAAAGGCCAGTAGGCGATTCAGACGGCGATTCGTTTTGTCGCGACTTTTTTAATTGGAAGCAGATTTAATTACTTAATTAATTGCATGGTTCAATGGGAAAGATTGACTGCTCCTCCCGAATCGCCTACCGCCAACCGCCGAATAACTTTCATTTGAAGGAGGTACATGTATCTTATTTTATGTTTCCATGTAAAATATTGACTGCTCCCCTCGAATCGCCTACCGCCAACCGCCGACTAACTTTATACATCTTAAAATTTTGTCAATTGTGTGGTTGTGGTAGTAATTCTGAGGGGATGTGAAAAAATTTACCTTGGACATTGTTGATGTAGTACAGTAGCAATGGTGTGTTAATGTGGCATTAGTGAAATGTCGGTGGTTATGGGTGGGTGGTATGATAGCAGGTATTTTGGTCACAGCCTTGTTGATGTGATTATGTGGCAATTGTGTGATGGTGGCGGTAACTTGAAGAATGGTTTGGTTAAAGAAACTTTGGCCACAGTATAGTTGCATGATGGTGGTGGCCATATGTACATAATATAAAGCTTTCTCTGGACAAGCATTGCGGATGTGGCAGTGTGGTACAAGTGTTATGGCAGTGGTAATGTGAGGATGGTGCCATTGGGGCGTGATGCTGGTGGTATGAGGAGATGGTATAAAGGCCATGGCATTGTAGCCATAGAGCAATGACTGTGACCATGGTATGATGACTTCGGTAGTGGTGATATAGAAGGAATGGAACAATGGCCAAGGCAGTGTGGCGATGGTATGAACGGTGAGCCGGCGATGGTACTGGGGAGAAGGTAGACTTTCATGTTAAATGGCACTGAAATGTGTTGATACATGGGCGGTCACGAACACATCCATGGTATTATCACTGAAGATATCATAATTGACAATGTAGAAGAAGCGTGGCCCTGAGATGGTAGGTAAAGATTATACAAAGATATTTTTATGTTTAATTGTAGACTACATGTATCCTACAGTAACAACCATACCTGTGGTTTTATCAGACGGACAGTTACAATCATACCTGTGGTTTATCAAACGGACCGTAACAACCATACCTGTGGTTTATCAGTCGGACAGTAACAATCATACCTTTGGTTTATCAAACGGACCGTAACAACCATACCTGTGGTTTATCAGTCGGACAGTAACAATCATACCTGTGGTTTATCAAACGGACCGTAACAACCATACATGTGGTTTATCAGACGGACAG
>JAVFBX010000001.1:615-13628 GCA_034783855.1 Mopalia kennerleyi | reverse complement strand
AGGATGGGATTCGAACCCACGCGGGCAGAGCCCAATGGATTAGCAGTCCATCGCCTTAACCACTCGGCCACCTCGTCCTTGATGTCTCGATTGAGAAATAAAATAATCATATTGAAGTGCGGGGAGTTTTAACTTTCGCCGCAATGTCAGTAAAATTTATATTTTAGCTCTAGATTATTTAATTGTTTGTCACCGCAAGATGTCTGTGTCTACTTCTGCCAGGTACTTTTTCAAACAGCTCTGAAACTACTGATTTTCCATATGGAATCGGCCATCTTGATCTTTCTCAAGGCCCACGATCACCGGAAAGAAGAAAATATTAAGCAGACATGGAAGAAGGAAAATGATTTCAGGAAAGGAAACTTTTCTTAAGGTTTGTCTTTTAGATTTAACCAAATGTGTCGTGTTTATTTATTTTATTGCAGTACTATCGGCAATGGTATCTATGCTGAATGCTGTTCTACATTACAACGGGATTGTTTTCTAATGTAGAATTGCAACAACAACAACACAGGCCTGTAGGGCCTAGCCCTATGGCTTAGTCTATAGAAGAACTTTGACAAGTGACTTTGTGACAGTTGGGGTGGTTCAACAAGTCGTTCTTATTCTTCTAAGCATAAACTATCTCAAATCTGCGACACACTGTGCTTTCACACTTTTAATGATAACACTGCATGCTATATCCAGGAAGCTGTCATATGAGGCATACGCTGCATGATCACACTGCCATTCTGATGAGCCTTGGCCTATCTGTTTGACTGGCCATTTCCTTTGACGGTTGACATTTCAAGGTAGGCTACCGGTTTTAAAATTTCGAGACAGAAACGGATGAAAGTTTGGATAAAATTAGTGGTGCACGATAGTCCCGGATAGATGAAGATAAAGAACTCTAAATAGAACAATTAGATCCACATCTAGAGGATTAGAGTAACAAGGGGGGAAATGCTTTAGGGAGAGGTGTCTTGTATTTGTTCTAAGTATTATTTCTGTCCTGAATTCAGAAAGCTTAACTGGTAAATGAATTGACAACCTCCAACGGAAGATGGAATCGGCTGTATTGTCAATACAGTAAAGATTGTTTTGATGATAGGCCTACCAGTATATAACTATTTTTTGATTAACCAAATTTAAGTGATTACCACTCTACATTTGAGCGGAGGGTTGGAACTTGTGAGGGAGCTTCCTGTTGCCCTGGTGTCCTGAGAGCTAAACGGCGATGTGAAGCTGCGATATGTTTGTGATGTCATTGTATTACTGTACATGTACATCCTTTGGCTGTAGGCCAACTGTATTTGGCCTGTGTTGTCTTTGTTTGTTGCCAGTTGCGTCCTTCACCCATTGGGCTGGTACGCCATCATGTGAGCGAAATAACCTTAAATACAGCATTAAACCTAGATGTGAATACATAAGCTTATCTTCAGAAGTCCATTAACTAGAAGTGTGAAACGCCCATATGAGTAACGTGTACAGCATTGTGTCCAAAATCGGCCTATTCAACTACTTGCCATCCCCCTTGTGGCGGACTGGCGAACCATCAGGGGACGTAATTCTAGAATTGAATCTTACACTTGCTCAGACAGTCGATTTGACCTAGATCTACCTTGCCAAAATACATGGCGCATGCAATCATGGGTGTTTTCTGCCAGTGGTCGGGGGTTTGTCAGAATAGTTGCAATGAAAATCCACACTTATATCATAATCGAATTATTTTATTGTGTATGTTCCAAGTGTTCTTATAAAATGGACAATAATAAATAATACGTACGAAATAAATCACAACAAAATTATAGATAAGATCGATTTGAGCCATGGCAACCATATAATAAAATTACGAACAAGTCCGTGTCCTCCTATGGAGGCGTTCACGATTTTCACAATTTGCAAACGAATTTCCCAGAATTCAAGAGGGAAAAATCGACCTGTATTTAAGTCACCGATAGTTACAGATGCTTGGAGAGAGCTACTGATTCAAATCATCGCTAAGCAGATTATTCTGCCAACTGACTGCGCACAACTCACTCTCTACGTCACCCTACAGGGCTCGAAATGGCAGCCTGCAAATTGCCAAAAGCAGGCCAAAATTTAGTCAAAGCAGTCCAAGTTAAAAACGGACTGCTAAATCCAAATTAGAAAAAATAAAATGGCAGGCCATCCTTACAAATCTTTTGTTATGTTTACGAGTTGACAGTCAACAGGTTTGTTCAAACGTAATACTATAATTTATGATGACTGTTCTAGCTTCTAGTAAGATGTACAGGGACCAAGAGATTAGTGGGGATCAAAATTTTCAGGATAAAAATGCCTTTGTAAGAAATGTCCTTCTCCCAAACTTGTGGAAAGAGGTTTTTATAATGCATCCGCCTAGCGCAATGACTTCTAAAACATGTACCCTTAAATTGATCATTGATTTACAATTTCAATATTTTTAGCAGTCTAAATACGAAAGTAGCTAGCCATTTACTCGTTGGTCTGCTGTTTTTTTTAAGGGGAGGAAAAAGTGGCAGTCCATTCTTAATTGTCTATTTCGAGCCCTGTATAATTATGTTACCCCACTTCTAAATTTTGTTCAAAACTTATAAATGAACAATGGTTACAAAATACATAAGCGCACGAGTAACACATACACTGACATGAATAGTCATTTGGGCGTCCAAACTGTCCAAATAATGATATTGAAAGTAATGTTTACACAAGAAAATGATTTAAACGTCAGATTACGGCCAGTGTTCGAAAATGTGCTTTTTGTGGAAGAAAAAAATTGTGGACACTTAGCAATACTCCAAGGCTAAGAAACACATTGGCGCACGAGTGACTCACACGCCGACAAATTCCCAGGTGGAGTTGATGTGGGAGCACGATCATGCACCTCAAATCAGAAAACCTGTATTAACAATTCAATTGTTTGTCATGTATAACTCATTCTACTCTATAATGGGAACTTATTGCATGTTATGATTATGGTTTTAGTTCATGGGAACCCCAGGTTTAAGTTCATAGTAACCCCTGGTTTAAGTTCATAGTAACCCTAGGTTTAAGTTCACGGTAATCCCTGATTTCAGTTCATGGTAATCCCTCATTTTAGTAGTGCTGAAAAGAATAACAGAATATTCATAAAGAAAACAACAGACTGAATATTCGTAGCTCAAATCAGTATTCGAAAAACACTTGTCATTTATATGTTGTTGTTGTTGTTAATTTGCGTAATAGTCCTATTTGGTAAACCTAATGAGTGATGACATATTTGTTTAAATTATGGTTCTGACAAGCTTTAGAGATTAATGTTCACTAGTAGGTCTTAACTTAAAACAATACCACCAGGCTTGTCCCAGCAAGGTATTAAGCCACATGTTACCGTTGATCAGTGTTGACTCTTCACAGTAACCCGGCTGACTGGTGAAAGGTGGCAGGCATACTGAAAACAAAAGACTACCTGCAATGTAAAACATTATCCACAGATCAGTTATTCAAAACTTTATGTTGGCTGAATTTTTCAGACTATGTTACTTATCAAAAGGCAGTGACAATGTATAAAATCTTAATCTCAAATGAATACCCTGATTATATGAAAGATTTATCTTCTTTTCTGACAATAACAGAATTCTTCGATCAACTACACTGAAACATTTGAAAATTCCCTTTCCTCACACTGAGCCATTCAAAAAATCTTGATCATACTCTGGAACAATGCTATGGAATGTCGTTGACCCTAAATTTTAAAATGCACAATCATTACCATCTTTTACAGCCAGATATATAAAAGATTTAAACACCTTCACCTCTTCCTCCTATATAATAAGATTTTTTTTAACCTGTTTAATTTTTTAACATATGCTTGATGTACATCTATTTTCTGACTGTTTAAAAAAAATTTTGTCCATCTTTTATCACAAATACTTTTATATCAATTTTGTCCTCCTCCTCCTCCTCCTCGCTGTAAAAAAAAACAATGTGTGTTTTGTAAAATTAAATTCATTGAAATTTGCATGAGAGTTTTGTTGTCAGTGTCCCATTATATTGAGTCTGCTACATAAATGCTGAGAAAATAAAGCGTCTAGTTATACATGTAAATCTGGGAAATACCAAGCTGTCTGTGGTGGTTATACAGGCGTTTGAAAAGCTGCACTTATAGTGTTCATATATAACAGTCATGTCAACCTTATGTATTGTGCTAAACCACAATCAAACCACTAAACAATATTTTTTATTGCCAAAGCTATTAGATTAATTTGAGAGAGTGTCAATTATATTTTCCCAATGAGACTATTACTAAGCTTATACCTTGAACAATTATACAACAGATGTTTCATATTTGTCATATTTTAATGTTTTTAATTAAATGTTCTCCCCATTTCTTCAGCTCCTTTGGAAGAGACCAGGCTAACCATACTGACTGGGTAACCAGTCTTAGATTCCATCACAAGTCTGCCCCTTATATGTTATCTGTGGGTTCAGATAGAAAACTAATTTTGTGGAATTTCAACACTACTATTAAGGTATGGGAGACAAATCCTAGCTGGGTATGATAAAGCATTGATGTGGAGGATAGGGAGGGAGCTTCATTTTGCCCTGATACCCTTGAGTACGACGTTAAACCCCAAACAAATCTTCTTGCCCTGGTACTTACAGAGCTAAGAGGCAACATGAAGTCAATCTGTTCTTGAATGTTCCTCGATTAAGACATAACCTGCTAAGTACGGTGAAACGAGATTGTAGTCCTACCCTTGCACATACTAAAGACCCTCGAGTGAAGGACAGTTTGTTTGAAGAGTAACAATGCTGTTTTTACTGAACAGTGGAGGAAGATTAACTTAACAGTATAAAAAAACATCACATTTTATGGTTGTGCTTGTGTCAATTATTGTGTGAATCTACATATATAAGGGAAATTCCCTTTAGTACAGTGTAAAACACCAATCAATCAAACAATCACATGCTAAGAATCTGATTATAATAACAGTGATTGCACTAGAAACTGAGTACAATAACTTATTACGTGTAATATTCCATGACTGAGTTAAACAGGGCGGGACATAAACATATCCCCTAGCAGTAAGGCATGATCTTCCTATGGGTAAGTGCTGCGACCCTGCGACAGTGGTTAATGTACCAGACTACTCACCCTCCTCCATTGTACTGCTCTCACACAGGAACAGTGGGAAGTGGACAATCCGTGAAATACACTGGAGTAAGACATTAAACCCCAATCAAACAAACAATCTATATGTATTGGTTGTAGCTCTGTGGCATCGAGGTTGGTTTCCTTCACCCATGGGCTGGCATGCGGTCTTGTGAGTGAAATAACCTAAAGTATGGCATTACACCCCAATCAAACTAACACATGCTATGTTGTACAAAATCGGGCTTGATTTTATCCTGGTGTGCCACTGATGATTGTAAAACTAAACCACAGGATAACATTGTTGTTGTTTTACACAGGACAAGACAAAGATTTACCCTGAATGTCGCTTTGTGATGGAGGATATGAGTAAGGCTGACCCCACTATCCGCATGACTGATGTTGATGTGTACGGGACTACTTGTTTTGTGGGCACCTCCGACGGTTCTCTCACCAGAGTGACAGTTTCGCCACATGGATTCTGCCTACCAATGACCGCTCATCATGAACAAACTATAAGAGTGAGTAACACTTGGGCTGCTTGCTTGAAGTGATATTAACTTAAAGCCACTTTTAGATGAGGTAATACCATCTTGAAGGTCTATTTCTAATCCACTATTAGCCATTTAATCTCAAACTCTTGGTACAGACCAGGGTCTGTAATGCTGTAGCAGGGCCAGATTAAGTCCCACTGAGGCACCAAGCACTTAAAAGATTTTCATGCCTCCTTTTAAAAAGGCTGTTAACATTTGATAACAGTTCTTTCCTACAGTTCTTTCCAACGGGCCTCTGTGCTAAACACTTTGTGCACTGTTTAATCAAAACTACAGAAGGAATTGAGCAATTTACTCACTTTAAACTGCCAAGCTGTGAAAACCTATTTAGCTTTCATTGTTTATCCCCAATGATGTATTTTCACTTTGAGAGTGTTTTTGTCATTGACCTTGACATTGGGATAGTTAAAGTGGGTGTATCGAAAAAGCAAACTTAAAACAACGTCAACAGATTTTCTACAGTTAAACTAGAATCCCGCACTGCATTGGTGAGAGGAGGACCATCCATTACGATGCATGTCATTAAGTGACATGGGCACCCAAAATTAAGATATTTATCAGTTATAATCAATGTGTTGTAACATTTTGTCAAAAAAAAAATTTACAATGCGTGAATTGAGTTTAACTGTGGAAAGATCGCAATTTCAACATTATCTGACAAATACATTTTCTAACTCTTTGAAATTTACCGAAAAAACCCCTAAAAGGGATAGAAAATGATTGCTAGATAGGTCGACTTCACAGCCTGGCAACTTAAAGTGAGTAAATCATTAAATTTCTTCTGTATTTTTGTTTTAACAGTGTGCAAAGTGGTTTGCACAAATAACCTGTTAAGGAAGTTGAATCAAAGGATGGGACGTCAAAGCACTGTGAATATCCAATAATAAATATCAAACGTCGACGGCCTATTTAAATGGAGTAGATGCCCCCTTATATTTGTAATTCAAAATTTAAACAACAATAAATCATAATTAAAATATAATTTCCCCTGATGTCCTAAGTTTATGCTTATAGTGCTAAATGGGTAAGCCAGCCCTTCATGTAAGACCAATCAAACAAACTAACTGCAATTATATGTCAATATCAGAAAGTTTCAAGATAATAAATGTACCTTCTTAAAGAACAGCGTAAATCACCAATCAATCAAACAGTTCAAAGATTCCTATTAATTTGGAGGGAGCTTAAGGGGCTTATGGGGAACATGAAGTTAATCTGTTTGTGATGTCTTTGTATGGCTTCCTGTAATTGTCCTGTATTTGTCCTGTCTAGTCTATGTTTGAGTTAAGGGTGATTTCCTTCCCCCGCCCACTCAGGCTGGCAAGCCGTTATGCGAGTGAAACTTTCCATGTAGGCCTAAGTACAAAAAAAACAAACAGAACTATTGAGTTAAACATTTGGTAACCGCATCAATAATTGTTTTGTAATAAACCGAAATACTGAGGCTAAATAATACAACAATCATTTGATTCTATTATGCTGAACTTACCTGTACTTAATCTTATACATTGATGTCAGTCTGTGTGCAATTTTGTGTTCAGGTACATTCAGCAGGTGTGTCAGCCGTTCTGGTCACGTCGGACTTGGTGTTTACCGCTTCCTATGACTGCTCTATTAAAGTCTGGACCCATGACCTAACACAGGTAAGCCAACAAGTAGATACCTGGGGCCTCTGTCACAAAATGTTGTCCCATATTCTTACACCTACAGCTAAACCTGATTAAATTTATCGTACATATCTTTTGTACTTTTGTGAAAGAGGCTCATGGTGCTTGTATCTGTCCAATTGCAAACAGTAGCACAATTGAGTTCTGCCCTTGTTGCTGGCTGAGTTTGTTATTTTCTCAGTGTAGTGCCAAATTTGTGTCTGAATATAATGAAATTGAAGGCAAACAATTTTGCCAAGGCATTATGAGGGTTAGTTGTATATTATATTTCTAAAAATTAATCTGACTGTCACAGGAGTGTAACGTCAAGACACTAGTGATACCCCTAAAGCTTGTTTTTGTCCACAACATCATATTGCACAGGTGACTAAAACAGTGGCCATCTTACCTCCATGACATAGGTATAGTTGGCTTGACCACGTTTCCTAGTGATATTTTTCAAATTTCAATCGTCTTGCGACAAAATTCAAATGTATAAATACACCAGGACCATGCTATGCTGCATAAAGCTGCAGATCAATGCTATTCTTATTTAAATGTCCACAAGCTTTAATAAAATCTTATTTTATCTGACAAAACAGGTTTTCAACATTTGAAAGGTTGTTTTTGCTATTTAATAAATCAAAATTTTTTTTTTTTTAAAATAGAAAAAAAATATAACACACAGCTACGCCACAAATTCAATTTTTTACACTAGTGCCCCTAGCAGGGAGATCTCTTGTTTTGTGACTTCCTTGGAACAACATGATGGGGCCGGTTTGCACAGTTGCTGTCTGTGTTGAAAAGCTAGACGGTACTTGATGTTAGAAAATGGCCACAGTACACTCTTTCGTAAACTTACTGTTTAGATGTGTGTTGAACATACCATATGTAAACAAACTATTATGGCTGAAATTTGGTTATGTTAATGGGGCTATATATCGCTAGGTGTAGCTAATGTAACATACGACTCAGTGTGATCAAGGGAGAGAACTCTGTATGTATTGGAATTAGCTATTACAACAGAATGGTAAGTGTATTTAAAACATTAAGGATTATACCGCTAGTAGGGGGTAAAATTTGAACTTTTTTTTTTTTTTTTTTCACCTTTATGCAATCTTTTTTTTAAATTAATCTTTATAATGCAAAGAGTTTGATAAAAAAAATAAGTATTTAAGTGTATGTGTCTTTTTAGATTTAAATTGTAAAATGTGTGCCTCAAAGATTATATGTATTGGCAGGCAGAAGGGATTAAAGCGATTATCTCACCTGCACTGACAACCTGCTGGCTATTACCACAAACCAATTATCAAAGGTCAACATTTGTATACTAAGATCAATTGATAATGAAATGTTATCATTATCTGGGGATAACCCTTAAACAAATCCTGGTTAACATATATTAAACCTGAGCTACGAAGTTTAATGATGTCTGGCTCACACAATGCAATACAAGATTTGTGGTCTAAATTAAATGAGTTCAATAAATGTGTATTATATAAACATGTAGTAGACACTTTCACTTTATAATATTACCTACGAAAATCTAGTCTAAAGAATTATCGTTCATATCTTAGGAAGTATAGAATCTTTGCACATCGGTTGAATATCATTATTACCTGTGGATTAACGGCAGCAAGTGTCAAAATGACAAACAGGGCAAAACATGGTTTTTCTCCGAATTCCAGTGTCCATATCGCTTGATATATTGTTAAAACAACTTGAAATATTCCGATTGCCGAGTGATTTTACAGAAATAGAGCCGTCTGTAACTCGACCCATGAATTCAGAATTTTCAAGGCCAAATCAAATGGATGCCGACATTTACTAAATTTCCTACGGTTATTTCTTTATGGATACAGGTGATATTTTTACGAGGTTTCCTCGCTGTTTTCCACCAAAATAGGGCAAGGAACACTGTGAAGTGGACAATTCGTCGTCATATAAGTGAAATACCCTTGAGTATGATGTTTAAAACCAAACAAACAAACTTTGTTAACTGGAAATATCAAAAGTGGCCCCTTTGCCGAGTTGTGATATTCAAACTGTACGCTAGACAGGGGCTACATATAGCCGTAAGAAGTTGTATAGAAATTACCTGAATGTTGTTTATATTAGGTTATTTGACATTTTATACTCCTCGTTGATAGACTTTTAGTGTAACTCAAATCATGATATTTTACTCAATGTGATTTTAGATCTGGTCATTGGTTGAAACTGAACTTTGCATTGTGTTATTTACAAAAAATAATAAACTGTATTTTTTAATTATTAATTTCTCATTGTTTAGGTTGGCCAGTTTTGCTGCCCGTCACCTCTGACCTGTCTACAAGCTGCCAGAGATGGGAAGAATCCAGATATTATCTGTGGAGATAAACTCGGCAACATCTGCTTTCTTTCATGGAAGATGTAAACTCACCTCTGCACAACAGCAGTGTTTATTTTCTATGTTAATATGTTTTTCAAATATTGTAAAATTAATATATATTTTGTTGATACTTTGATAAAATAGGTTTTTCTACCCCCAAAATTCATGAATTGCTTGACAATATACCAATCATGGACTTCTTAAAGCAATTAATAGGTTGCATTTTTTTTATGTGATATTATTTTAGTTTCTAGAAGTCCTTGTTATCAACCAATCTCCTATTTGTTGTCTGTACTTTAAACAGTTCGTCAGTATTTACAATTATTTTCACAATCCTCACTTTCCAATTTATATGTGAATTTATTCACTTTACTTATTATTCCATTGCTTTTATACAGATTGCACAGATTGATCATGCTGACAATGTGGATTCATTTTAAAACCTATCAAACACTATTCCTAATAGCTCGTATACAATTTTATAAAGGCATTATGTACACAGCAAGACAAGACTTATTTAAATGGGTGATTTTTAAGGTAAAAAACGGACATTGAACATGCCTAAACTTTCTGTCCAAATAAACAAAACAAATACATTTGACATTTTTTTTTACTTATTTAGATATATTTAGTTAATATAAAGGAGGTTTTACACTTCTCGTGTGACTTACAGTTTATGATAATAATAATTATAATCATTATAATCAATCAATTGATAATAAATGTATTTCTGTGGCACATGCTATCTTTTTAGTTTTTAGTTCATAATTGCAATTAGGCAATCAAATATCTATCTACAATTACACTTTTTTCAAATATACAGCTTCAAAATAATCAACTTGTGTGTTTTTTTATTAATTATTATGAGATTAATAGTTATGTGATTTTCAAGATTAGACCGAAGACTGAAAAAATTACTGCATTTTTCTTGGTTGGCACTTGAAATAGATTTGTTTGATTGGGGTTTAACGTCGTACTTAAGGGTACTTCACTTATAGAAGGACAGCTTGTCCACTCCACACTGTTTCTTACTTAAATCAGAGGAAAACTGAGAGGAAACCTCATATTGCTGATTCCCGCGGCTGTGGCTTAGTGAGTGCGCTTACAGAAGTCTGCTTCAATTTACCGTTCACAGGATCGAGTCCATCTGTCGACCCTCAGGTGTATAAGGGTCGCACGATGTGGCTCCGGCAATCGCAGGGGTGATTTTTACGAGGTTTCTTCCCGGTTTTCCACCGTAATAAGACAAGGAACATTGTGAAGTGGACAATCCATTGTCATATAAGTTAAACCCCAATCAAACAAACATATTGCTGATAGTGGACAGAGGGACTCTAACCTGTGGTCAGTACATCGAAGTAGGATTAGAAGGCAGACATGCGAATAACCACGCCACACTTGAAGTAGAAGATAAGCATGACAAAAAAAAGCGTCGGTAACACTGGTATTGGCTAGGATTACATCACACAGATCAATGGGGAGTTTAACATTTAATATATCAGGCAGATATAGCTGGTCTTGAATGTGTTGAAAATCATTACAGGTCCTAACATGGTTGTATATTTCAGAGTTGGAGTTCGGTTTTATTTAGAATGTTATTTAGTGCGCATAATGAAATTTTTGTCAGGTTTTCCAATATGAACGGAGTTACAACCTGGGCATGAGAATTTGTTAACGACAGAACTTCTGGTGTTCTTTAGGGGTCTGATCCTTAATATTTGTGAACAAGAGTTTCAGTAAACCCAACATACACCCCCGTGGGGTGTTCATGGGGTGACCATTGTAACCCAATACCTTTCAGATAATAATGTCACGCAACATGCCATGTTCTAAGGAAGAATGCAAAAAGTGGGAAATTGATTTGGGTACCAGTCAAACTATGGTAACCATGGACTTTTTTACAGTGGTAATGGATTTGGTAACGATTTAGAGTGATCCAGACAGATGGACTGGTTTTTAAAATGATGAATCTGTAATAGCAAAAGACGATAACTACAGTTAATGGGCCTACCAAGTTTCATCAAGATTGGCTTTATAGTTTGGGAGTTCTGCTCCGGAAACGGATCGGAGCCATCCCAGACAGACAGACAGAAAAAAAATGATGAATCCGTAATAGCAAAAGGCACAACTACAGTTAATGGTTAATGTGGTTACCAAGTTTCATAAAGATTTGCCTTATAGTTTCCGCTCTGGAAACATTCTTTGAAAACACAGTTGGTCACCAGTGTCCCCTTGCTTATGGATGTACTGGATTGTTTGTTTGATTGGGGTTTAACATCGTACTCAAGGGTATTTTACTTATATGATGACGGATTGTCCACTTCTAACTGTTCCTTGCCAGAGCCACATCTTGTGACTCACTCATATACCCGAGGGTCAACAGATGGACTCGATCCTGTGAATGGTAAATCAAAGTAGGTGTTAGAAAGCGCGCTCGCTAACCACTACGCCACAGCCCCTGGATGTACTGGAAGGCATGATCGGTAAGAACGCGCCGTATATACAAGCTTGGTCATCTAAGTGCAATTTTTATATACATGTATATCAAAATAGCTGAGTAACACATATGTTATTTAAGCATGTTTTCAGTGGCCATGTGGTTTTAAAAAAACACAATTTTGAGAACCAGGTTGTTATGTACAAGCAGTTTGTTTGTTTCGCTTGGAGAGGGAACCCTCACTTTGGGATTTATGTTGAAGCATCCACCAGTGCATGCAATAGGGGGACAGCCACGACTAGATATAAATGTTTTTTTCTAACAATAACATCAGTTCCGCTTTTTAAAACTAATTAACGGCTATGCTCATTCGATTGCAAGTACAATACAGATGCGTCATGGTTGTCTTTGAAAATATGGAATAAAAAAATTGGTTTAGGTAAAAAAGCAGTGGTCTTTCCCTTTAAGCCCAAGACGCCATTGTGGGGTGACCATGGTAACCCAAGACCTTTCAGATAACGGCACGCAACATGCCATGTTCTAAGAAAGAATGCAAAGAGGGAAATTAATTTGGGTACCAGTCAAACTAGAGTAACCATGCAATTTTTTATACAGTGTTAATGGATTTGGTAACAATTTAGAGTGATCCAGACAGATGGACTGGTTTTTAAAATGATGAATCTGTAATAACAAAAGGCACAACTACAGTTAATGGTTAATTTGTCTACCAAGTTTCATAAAGATTGGCTTTATAGTTTTCCAGTCCTGCTACGGAAACGGATTCGAGCTATCCCAACGAACAGACAGATTTTTAAAACGATGAATCCGTAATAGCAAAAGGCACAACTACAGTTAATGGTTAATGTGTCTACCAAGTTTCATAAAGATTGGCTTT